>JAHQIW010001234.1:0-52536 GCA_019055375.1 Parelaphostrongylus tenuis
TAAGAATACGTATTATGGGTACAGGTGGTCTCACCTTGTAAAATCATCACTACCAGTAGTAGTTATCGATTAATATTATAGGATAATTAGAGAATATGACTCGCCTCAATGACTGCTCCTTGGTTTTGTCTCATTTTTTCCTAATCCCTATGGTTATTTTTAGCAAAACCAAAATCGATTTTAGCAATGTTCATAGTGTAAACAAGACACTGCACTTACAAACTGCAATAATCGAGCGGATCTCATAGTGCGGTGAATTTTCGAAGAAATCTTGTAAAACAAGCGTGAATCTGAACGAGTCATTTTTCAAAAACACCGGATGTATCTAAAGTGCAAGTTTGTACTAGAAATCAACACAGCCACGAGTTTTTAAAATAACTTCATTATTTTCAAAAACAATGGGAATGCGACTGAAACAATTACAGATTTAGTACATCCAAAACAATTAAAACAAATAACTTCGAGATCTCCTTCTAACATTGAAAAAAACTCAACTAAAAAACATGCTTCTCTTCGAGTCATGATAAACAATGAGTAACTACTATAATACATGTCAAATTCGTAATAATTCATCAAACATTACAATTACAAATTAAGTACATTCAAACAATTAAAACAAATAACTTCAAGAGCTAATTCTTATAATATTGAAAAAGAACATAATTTTGAAAAACATGCTTCTTTTTGAACCAAGATAACTAAGAGTAACTACTATATTACATATCAAATTCTTAATAATTCATAAAACCTCTTCTAAATTATCGCTATTACTCTTTTTGTTAAGACGGAGGATTGAGTAGATACTTGTCCAAAATTGTTGTGTACACATAACGAAGCACGTCAACTTCGGCTTGTTGTCGCAATTGCGATGGCAGACTTTCAAGCGCGATTTTGATGCTGTGAAGGCAAGACACATCTCTCGTTATGTTCTCATTTGGCTCTCGTTCGAAGCTCTGAGCCACATCGCGTACCTCTTCTGTCTTCGGAATGTTTGGAGCCATGAAAGCATCGCTCGGTGCCTGGCAGTCGTATAAGTAACATCTCAATTATGAAGGAAGACTTGATTGATTAAAAAAAATGTTCATAACACTTCCTGTTTAAGCCCAACGGATTTTGAATACCTTAGCAACTCTCTTAAATTGGACTAGGAAATTGGTAATATATTTAGAAGGCTCGTGTTCTGCAGTTTTCACAAGCGCTGTAACGTATACTTGATCGAACTCGTGTTACCAAGCACTCATTCGATCACTGGGATGGGGGCAAATTGATCCGAAACATGTTTGAGAGGGGCAGGAGGCTGAAGGGTGAGGAAGGGCAAAAACGCTTACTTAGTAGCTCGTAGGCCCCTAACAGATCATTATATGTTGATACTTTACTCACCTCCACGATGTCAACTGATTTCGAACATGAATCATCCGTGACGGTTCAATTAGCAAAGAATGCTTTACGCTTTACAATGCTACTGGTAAGAATTGCACTGACGATAAAGTCACTATTGTTCACATGATTATCACTAACCTGAATGCTATCGTTCCTGGTCAAAATTGGAAAACTTGATGCACAATTGAATTTTAACCTCCTTCTCCTCCCACGGAGAGGTGAATGTTGAATTCCACACTATGTTAACACAGTACGCAGTAACTATAGTAGTTCGCCATTTGACTTGCGATTGAGGGATTATTTGAAGAAACAGGGTCAAATCTCATGGCGCGCATGCCCAAGGGGCGACACACTACACTGACTCGCCACATGGCCCATGGGTCAACACATGAACATAAAGTATACTCACCAACTGAGAAATCAAACGGTGATGTACTTGGACAAATCACTCTATGTTGCTTACCCGTCTCAACAAAAAATACCTTTATAGAACGTATCAACAAAAAGACTCTTTTGGAGTTTCTTTTATATGCTGTTCCATTTTCCTTAAAGTTCTTAAACGCTCTTGAAGTTCGTGGTTCATGTGGAGTGATGGTTGGAGATGCTGGGCAAAAATTGCATGGTAGCTGGTCCGAGCTCAAGTTGAGCCGAACAAGCGCTCTATCCGTCGTCATCATGGAAGCAAATTTATATGGGAAAAACCTCTCCAACCCATAAAGGTGGGCGACTGTTGGTAGTAAGAATCTGAGAACGCTGTGATTGTGTGTATCAGGAATTTAAGACAAATCATTTGCATTAGAGCGTCAGAATATAAGAGTTCCTTTTCCTTTTTTTTCAAATACATTCTTTTGCTCAGATTTTTTATTGGGCTCTCAGCATTCATCCGGAAGCTAAAATTTCTCAAATTTCAGTAACAAATCTTTTTTGAAAAGGTCCTTTGACCCGTAAAGGCCGACGTGTTCCAGCTGAAGTGTACGATTGTTTGAATGCCTTTCTCGCTGCATCAAATCCTTCTCCTGAACATCTGATTTTCACTCGAAAGTTTATATCTCTGCGATTTTAAAGATCTCTTTAGTTTCAGAAATAAGCTTTCTATTATGTTTTGGTAATGGAAATAAAATTATGTTCCACACTCATTTACTTAATATCCTCGGCTGGGGCATCGACATGGCTCCTCACTAAAGTTTTATTAGTGGTAGGATATCAAAATCTTAGGATTCTAATGGTGTGATTGGTTTTTTCATCTTCAAAAAAAGAACGCATGTAGCGCAGTGGTAAAGTGCTATGCGTCGCACATAAGGTCGATAGTTCGATCTAGCGTTCGTGACTCACCAAACTATCTATCACTTCGGGGTCAGTGAATTGGTACCAGACTGGTCTCAGACTTGTCTAGGAGAATAAGCAGCATTGACTCGGTTTAGCGGGAGGCCAACGCGAGTCATTGTAGGGGTCAGCTATGCATTCAGTCACCTCAAACGAAGTTAAAAATCTTCAGGGATTAATCAATACCAAGAGCTTTTTCCTTTTATTCCTTGATTGGTTTTTTGGAAGGGTATCATAGAACGCTGTAGGAGCGAAAAGAAGATTACACTTTACTCTTAAAATGTTATCTCGCCGCTTGGACGTCATAGGTGGTTTATTGAGAATTATAAGTGAAGTTTATACGTCGAAGGTATCTTATCGCCGGATAAAAAAATGGCATATCACAAATAAATCTTTTGCAAATTTTTTGACGTAAAGAATGGTTACTTCTTTGAAATCCTTCATTTTTCAAAGGCAATATCACGTCGTTGTGAAAAATAAATAAACTGTCAACCTCTATTGTGCATTTGTATCGCCTGTTTTGCGAGAACGCACCTTGTAAGCACTCCTGCAACCAAACATTTCTGATAGCGGTTTATGTGGAAGTAATTCTAATAAGCAGCTTGAGTAAGTGTAGGAAGAACGCGCGTTTGTCATTGCGTATGATACGGTGCTTACCCTATCAGCACTCATAGTTAAATAAAAAAAAGTGTAGTTTTCTCTCTTTCTAGACATTTTGTAGTTACTCGATAGCTTAAATCTCGAAAATTTGGAAGGTGCATTTTATATTTTGAAAGATCATAGTTCCCAAGACCAACTGTCTGTTAACTCAGCATGCTTCAATATAATTCCTGATTATTTTCTTGAGCCAAACACGAGATGTTACATTAAACTTTATTTGGCAGCTGACGTTGCGGCAGTTCGCCTTCTTCGGAGCCTGGAAAGGTCAAATTGTCCGCAATCCAATAAGCCAAACACCTTCATTACCCTTTTAGAAAAAATCACCAGATCTAGATTTTAATCGCATCAAGCACAAAATCAGCTTTCAACGTACTCACCGCTCTTAATATGTGTTGCACTGAATGATTCAAGCGGAAATCACCGGAACGAGATGACATTAGGCTCGCAATGCACGCTACCCATCAGAACAGCAGTTATTTATACTGACTCATATCACGGGTGACAACGAGGCATTCCTCCTTACGGTTTATAGTTGGGCTGGTGGTGTTAATCCAAAATACTTCCAGAATTTTTCGTGCTGATGTTTTTTGTTCCTGCGCAAGGATGGTGACTTCGATCTCATAATCAACTCCGTCATGTTTCTATTCTCTATGCGTCCCTAGCTGGGTGTTCCGTCTCTTGAGATGTTTGTCAGCTAGGTGTTCCATATAAAAAATAAAATCAAACAAAATAAGATAATATAAAATTTACCCGTGAGATACCAAAAGGTGATTGGCTCCCATTCTTGAACGTGCAAATAAGCTTAACCGAGAGCGGCTACACATCAAAGTGGTACCGAAAGCCAAATAATGAGAATATCGTGATTCACTATCTCTGCCCTCATCCCTCACGTACAAAAAAGGCGTTAGTAAAAAACCTGTTTTGAACGGTAGCCAATGTATGTACCGGGAGGAGCAGAGAGTAGAATCCGTGAAAATGGCTCGGGACACAGCCACTTCTCATGGATACGAATTTGCAACCCCTCGGCTTTGGTCTAGAGGAAAGAGTACGCCTACGAAAGAAAACTCGAATGAAAGGAAAGTACCGTCCATCCTCCCGTTTTTTTCAAATGAAATTAGTACAGCTATAAAACGCTGTTCAAAAAGAGCGGGCTTAGAGCAATCGGTGGCTATTATTGGAATACGACCGAATACTCTAAGACGCCAACTAGTTCGCAACCGCTTATATGACCGTCTCTGTTCAATGAAATATTGTGAAATTTGTCCTAACGGCAGAGACGCATTGCATGAGCGTAGGTACAGTCTACCTAGTCTCTTGCAAAGAGAGTAGCGGTAATATTGGCGAAACGGATAGGCCGCTCTATGCTCGCATAGGAGAACACCTAACTGACAAGGGTCTTAATAGACGGAACACCCCGCCAGAAACGCATAGAGAACAGAAACACAACAAAGTTGATTTTGAGATCAAAGTCGCCATCCCTGCGCAAGAACAGAAAACATCAGCTCGGAAGATACTTGAGGCGCTCTGGATAAACACGACCAAACCAGCTATGAAGCGCACGGAAGAATACCTCGTAATCACCCGTGACATGAGTCAGTATATAAGACTGTTGTTTCGATTGATAGGGTGCATTACGAGCTTATGTGATCTCCTTCCGGTGACCACCACTTGAATCATTCAGTGGAACACATACAAAAACGGTGAGTGTGTTTAAAGTTGATACTGTGCTTGATGCAATTAAAATCTAGGTCTGGCGACATTTTCTAGAGGAGTAATGAAGGTGCTTGACTGACTGGACTGCAGACAACTTAACCTTTCCATTTCTAAAGAAGGCGAACTGCCGAAACGTCAGCTGTTAAATAAATATTAGTGTAGCACCTCGTGTTCGGCTCAGAGAAGAAAATCGGGAAAGATTATTATATATTAGACTGTAGCAGTGGAGAGAAATAATATTCAATATTCAAGCACTTTTCGACAAGCAAAGCCTTTCCTCAAAAGATTCAACAATTATTCGATAGCAAATGCTTCGGAAAATTTTATGGTGCTTTTGATTTCTCCAACAGAACTCTAAATTGTGCTGCAACACTCAAATTAAGATTGCATTTCACATTTGGCGCCCATGCCTTCCACCGATATGTGGATGGGTATTGCAGCATCGGTAATAAACAGTTGCCATTTAACAAGCAATCGATAGCACAAATCTCGAGGATTTCAATGATGTGCTAGCCTTTTGTAAAAGATAGTCGCTTTGAGAGCTGTAGCAACAAGAATAATACTGTGCTGCACAACTAGATATGTTTCGCTAAACACGTCTTTTCTTTTAGACTTTCACATTCTTTCGATAGCGCAAATCTTAACAATTCAAAAAAGGCTAGTTTTCAAAAAAGATTTCTTAGTGCGTCATGACAGCTAAAGGATATTGGGTTTCACACTCGGCGCTCACCGCAAGCCACGGGAAAATTGCCCTGCCCATCGACACGGCGCCGAGTATGAAACTCAAAAATCTTCTAGCTGTAGCAACGCATTAAAAGTTTTTCTCAAAAACCAGGCTTATCGTTGAGATTTTTGAGATTTGCAAGCAGTATTTGAAAGTGAAAGTGAAAACCTCTGTCCAGCGAAAGATGTTCGAGTGTGAAAGAAAATTTTACTTCACCTTTACAGAAGAATATAAAAACCATTAGAAAAATATAACACGCCCTTCACCTTTTCGATATTCAAGCTGTCGAATATATACTAAAACCTCAAAAAGGGATAAAAACTATCTTTTTTTGAATAAGGATGCTCGTAAAGGAAAAGTACCAAAAATTTTTCTTTGGCGGCACACGTTTTCGACTAGCAGTTTGCATAATGCCGCTGTTCTAAGCCTTATCTTTCAAACACGGTTGTCCCTTTCCGGTCAGAATCATTCCACTATACCAGTTCTTAACCTTTTCTCACGTACGTCAACTCTGAATAATTGAATTGGAAATGAGCGAATGATTCACATAAATTTAGTTCGGTGAGAGTTTTCGATGAACAGATATTGAATGCAATATGCATGATCATTTTTGATAAATTACTAACTGTTCTCCGATTTTTATTTATTGTGCTTACTTTTAAGTCTTGTATAGAACTAGGAAAAAGCAAAGCTAAAGATTTTCCTTGTGATCCCTTTGTACAGTGCATTACAATTGACTGAATGCAAAATTCAGTACAATTACGTCATATATCACCGTTTCTCTCCACAGAAGACACGTATATATAAACAAAAGCATATGAGAGAGTAGAGGGAACCTTGTTCTATCAAGTAAGCCAAAAAGTCCAAAAATTTTTACCCAACGAAAATACCCTAATCAAGCAACGAACGAGCAATTCGTTCTGCGCATATCGATTTTATAGCAGTCCGTTAGGGGTTAAAGAATGAGTTATAGCAGAAAGAGCTCTGATAATGCAATGGCTAGAACGCTTCTGGGAAGGGGTGAACTGCGAGTTCGATTCCCGTTTGATACCGAAATTTTGTACATCACTCATCATCGTTGGGTATATTTGTAACATGATACCACTGCAAAAATCGGTTAAAGAAAAAGAATTTTTGCTGGCCGTTCATGCCTTAGCTATCCATTTAAAATTATTACGATTACAGCCGTTCATGTCCTATAATATCTAGCAATTATTCCATTCAAATCACCAATTTAGCAAATAGTTCGTCTTACGACTATAGTACCACAACAGTGAAATGGACGATCTGCGTGTGCACTTGGGGCGCGTCATGTGCGAGATCGTGATGCGCACGCAACGCGGCTGCGATGTGTTCTGTGGAACCGCATCTATTTGTGACATGGACTACACTTTCATAGCCATTGGAAATGGCTATATGATGACTATGAAAATGTAGTCCACTGGGATAAGTTTAGAGGAAATCACGTCCCCCACAACAAAAACTTCACTGAAAATGAGGTCCCGTTTGTGCTTCCTTTTTTACAAATGAAATAAGTATAGCTATTAGACGTTGTTTGGGAAGGGCAGGCTTAGATGAATCGCTTGCGATGATTGAGATACCACCGAATGATCTTAAGCTTCAGCTAATCGGCAATTGCATGCACGATAGTATATGTACAACAAAAAGGTGCAATATTTATCATAAAGGTAAAGACGGTGACTGCATGAGTAAGAATATAGTCTGCTCAATTTCTTGCAAAGCGTACGGTGGTTAGTACATTGGCGAAACGGGTAGCCCACTCTATGTCCGTATAAAAGAACACCTAGCCGATAAACGTACATCTAAACCAAATACACCATTGGGTACGCACAGGGCACAGACACATGAGGAGGTGGTTTTGATGTGATAGTAAATATCCTCGCGCAAGAACGTAAGAGCTCGGCGCTCAAAGTCCTTGAGCGTTTTGGATCCATTCAAAAATCGCGATATGAATCGTAAAGATGAGTGCCTCCTAACCGAGCATGATTTCGCGCCATAGCTTGGACCAATCTTTGCGGATCTGAATGAGGCACACACCTCGTCCATGTAAGACTCCGTGCGGCTAGTCTACATATTTAGTAAATACCATTACAACAAAACGGTGAGAATCTAGCTGATTATTTTATAATTTCAAATTACTTAAAGAATTTTTTCTTCTCTTTTTCTCCTCGCTTTCCTTTCCTTTCTGCTCAGGTTATGGAAGTGTTTGACGAAGTTGATGTAGGTCACTTAGACTCCTTCAGGTTCTGAGAAAGGCAAACTGCCTATACATTAGCCACCGATACAATTTCTATTGTATTACTTTATACAAAATAAACTTGTTTCAATAATCTCGTGTTTGCTGAAGCAAAGAAAATCAGGGAATAAAAATTATTGTTATATTGTTGCAGCAGGATTTTTTCCCATGGAATCGTTAAGTAGCTATCTGTGAGGTCTTCATACTCGTCACTTAATGCAGTTATAGATCACTGTGAGTCATGGGGGATTCAACTGCTTTCAGATTGGCAATCTGCCATGATAAAAACAGTACTCGATGTTATTCTACTATTAGGTGATTTTATCAAAGTCGCTCTCAATTTTCAGAATTCTTCCCCCAGAATTCAGCTCTAAATGTGTCTTGCAAGCTATGAGTGCAAAAATCTGACTGTTTGGAGTCTTCTTGTGAGAATGAGACGGTAATTCATCAAAAGGAAATCCGCCATATATACGTTGGTCAATATTGCCACACTGCCGATCGAGTTTCATTGCAATTGTTGTTTCGTAGTCAGTGAAGCCCTTCGGGATTTAATCATCTCTATCCGTGGTAGCGGCAACACAGCACCTCTTTCAAATCCAGTTTCCTTCCCGTTGTTTTTCATTTTCTTCCCATACTGTCACTATGATAGTACATACTGGAATGATTCATGGAGCATGTCTTGTTGTGATAGAGATTGTTCATCTATCTTTCATTCGACTCGTCTTTTCATTATTCAGTGTAATTCTCGTTGGTATTGATTACATCTCTTATAGTTCTTGTTCAACTGTATTTTGATATCTTAGTTATTTACGACAAATGTCAACGTTAATGGACTGCCACCGTGCTGAGCGATTCAACGTAGCCTGTTTCCATGAGGATCTATGACGCGCAAATCGCCCTAGTATACCAATAAAGCTTCGGATTAGGATTCGTATAACAAGCACCACAATATATCATCCGTTTTGACGGATACTGCTAATTAACGAGTCGTCGATGAAACGAGTGCACTTCAGCATTCACCCAACCCACGGTGTTCCACGAAATCTGAAAAAGCTCTCAAAACTTTCTATACTGTTTAACTCAGTAATAATCATTGCGTGTATTACGGTACTATTCTTATCACACATCGTTTCGATTTTGGGAACGTTTGTCAATATTTAACCAATGCGTCATTCGTCCGCCTTCAGATTGCTTTGAATACGATTCGAAAGCATACAGTGGCAGCGTCGTCCCTCATTCATCATCGCAATCTACAACAATCGTTGAGCCGTCTATTACGTGTTGTAGGAAAGCCAGTTAGCATATATACATGACCCTTCATCCTTGGTGCAAGCATACCTTGTCCGATCTGTCTGAATATTTACAAATCTGTTTTTTTATTACTTATCAATTTCAGTTTGTAAGCAAGTGCAAAATTCTATTTCTTACAGATTCGGAAAGATATAGCATGCATAAGAGAACTCAAAACAAGAACATCTTCTTCCTTTTTCTTTATTATATAAATATTTCTTTGAATATTTGCTCCCATCAGTGACGAAATCACTGGACTTGAAAGAACTGAAAAAGCATATAGTGATGAGTCACAATTTTATGTCTCTTTTATTTATAACTTGAAAGCCTCTCATAGAATGAATAAGCTGTTTTTAGATGTCTCATTTGCAACCTGATAATAACTCAGCCATGTTTTAGCAAGAGCCCAGACGACCATTTATCATTTTGTTGCCTTTCTTTTTTTTAATATAGTCGCAAATTTACTAAAATGTGTATCCTTTTTTAGGACACTTGTTGAGTAGCACCGAACAATACATCACATAGACAAATATGTGAAACGATCTGTTTCGCCTATGGCATTCAATTGACAACTGAAAAATCTATCTCTTAAAAAGCTACAACATAATAACTACTGATGTTTAAAACAATAAAAAATCGAGGATTCGATGACCGATCGCTGTTAGTATGATCGAAAGTTGCTGGCAGGTTATTTGTTTGGAACAGGTCTGATCAGCACTTGGCACTCGCTCCGATGTCTGGTCGGGCTGTTTGTTATGTGTGCCATACGCAGTAAGTACCCTTCCCGTCATCCCATCGATCTCTCCCAACACCATCGTTATTATGATTCAGATATTCGTATACTCAATAACAATTATCTGATGATATTCTATTCAATTTTTTGCAAACGAGTCAACTTTATCCTAAGTCAAAGTCCATCCTCGTTTGGATGGCAAAATATTGACTTCTGAGCGAATTATGAACACGGTGAAAATAGTGCTAGAGTTGTTCTATACAATTCCGATGGGCTACTGATACGAATGTAATGACGTCTGCTACTAATATGTAGTCAAAATGCAATCAAATAGAAAGGCCACGAAATACATTCACTGAAAGTCGCAAACTACGTCGAAATTTCAGAACAATATCTCATTTTCCCATTCTATGCAAGCGAACCAGTTTGCTATGGTGTTTGACTTTTAGGTGAAGTAATCTTAACACTGTATTTTGATTAACATATTTATTGAAGCCGTGCTATGAGAAGCTTTAGTTCATTAAATAACGTCTGGTGAGGTTCAAAAATCCGATTTTCATATTAAATAATCGATTCACTGGTCTTCAGCAACAAGCATTGTAATGTATAGGATCTAATTTATATATTTGAAGACTATTATAACGCCTCACTATATCGACGACAAGGCCACAACGGTTTTTGATGTGTTCTCCATTTAGACGAAACCAGTTGCGCACAGAATGAACACTTCTCACCACGTCTACTTGCTTTCATAGTTGTAAGATAGAATATATGGTTTGCTGATTACTTGTAGTACTTTACCGGAGGTTTTCGGTCGTTGAAATTCCCTCATAAATTTGTTTTGTCACTCGATGACCGTAATCAACCTTATCGTGGAGTAATGATCTCGAAAGCGAGCATGGATACAACCTCATGACACTTTATCCTACTGAACGGTTGATGTTCGTTTAATGACACATTCGTTTGTTTTTAAGGACTATAATTATTCATTTTCTTACCCTTACATGAGATCTCTCTAGTCATTCATCCATAAAATTCATGGTACTGATCAATTGCAATAACATGCGCCGCTATCGTGTGTTTGAATTCGATTATTGCGATAATAGTGGTGGCACTAGAGGAATTGAACGTTGTCTTAGGCTGACTTGTAACGTTCTGAACAAACAAACTGTTTATAATTCTTCAAAGACGATTCTGGTGTCAACTTATCCGAAGACGATGTGATGTAAAATTTTAGACGCTGTGAGCTTGTTGAGATCAACTGTCGACCACTCGTTCGCATTTAGCCGCAATTCTAGAATATGTTTCATCAACCCGTTCAACACCTTTTTGAAAATATGAATCATGTTTGGCTCATTCGTGGATGAATTAGCGATCTAACCGTTCAGCATTAGATAAACATATCTCCGCTTATAGAGCGTTCTTCGTTTTTCGCTTCTTTTTGGTTGACGCCTATATTTCGCCGTCAGCGATGGAACGCATAGGATCTTATACAACTGGGTAAAATGGTACTTCCAGATTTTAACAACTTCAAAATTGGTTTCCTTTTGAATTTCAAAAATTTTAATTTAAACGAATCTAAAACGAAGGCATTGCCTTTTTCGTGAATATTATGTATAAATTTAGAGTGATGTTTTGCATATGATTCTGTCAAGTTACCAACTACTCAGATATTTTACGCTTAGAAAAATTCGACACAAGAATATTTTGAGGAAAAAAAAGGAGGAGGCAAAAATCAATAAGGTTTTGATGACATATGTAGTTAACTATTACACAACAAAGAAAACTGTCAACCTATAGCATTCGTATCGACAAGGTCGCTGCTGGGCCGTGGCGTCCCCCTTCCTCAACTAAGTCGATGCTTTAAACGTCAACAATGTCGCATTACCTATAGTTCTTTAGTTTTATCTTAATTCTTATCTTATAGACAATAAAAGCAGTTGTTTCTGATGAGTATTTGTCAGTATTGGAACTTTCATCTTCGTGGTTTTGGGAATAACTTTTATCTTCATTATAACGAATCTAGTTTACCGTCGTAATAACGCGGCATAAAAAAAGGATCGAAGGGAATTCGATTTCAGTATAAGCAGCTGTTCGATGATTCGTCTATACTATATTACTTCTACCGCTCGCAATTTCATTAATAAAGAAGACAAGGTTTTCTCAACCAAACGACCTCTTTGACTGATGTTATCTGTTTTGACAATGAACCAAAATACTTGTTGTAGACACCAGTTCTGCTGTTTATCATTATTATTTATTTTCAGTCGCTCTGAGCATCATTTTTTCACTTCGCATCTAATATTTACCTCATGTTTTTCGTTTATTTACAATAACCTATGTTCAGTTGAGATATGGCACTTACCCTCTCCGATCTTCCGAAATTTATATGCGCCGTACTTCTGCCGGTAAGTGCCCTTTACATAAGGCTAGATGTTTCTTAGTAATGTTTCGTTATCAGTAAGCATTTTCAACCTTTTGAAAACAGCCAGTTTTTTGTTTCTTTTGGAGCTGTAATACTCCTTCGATAGCTAAAATCTCGGCAATTTTGATGTTGTGCTTCAATTCTGAATAGGCCTTTCTATTGCGCTGTAGTCATAAAGATAAAGTTATGTATCACACTTGGCGCGAATTCTCTGAACAGAGCTTTTCCACTAGACTTTCAACGTCATTAGAAAGCTTGAATCTCGCTGATTTCAATAGTATGCATGGTTTTTGACAGGACTTTTTAATGCACTGTAGCAGCCAAAGAAGATTGGGTTTTGCAATCGGCGCGTATTTCTTGTCGGATAGGATGTATGAATAGCTGTACAAATTTTTGTTGTTCAATATAGCGTTTTTTCTCTGCTTGGAAAAACTCTTGATAAAATATATGACTTTGATATTCCAAAATTTTCTCTATGCTATTCTTGCAAAGGCTTAGGCTTATTTGGTAAATAAAGTGAAACTGAGAAACCTAAACCCATAGAACGATAAAACAATGTCACTCCTACAATTAAATTACAGAAAATCTAGGGATATCTGCGAAACGGAAAAATAATAAATAAATGACAAAATAAGCGCGATAACGCACGTCACATGTGGCCACTGGTTCAGCTCTATAAGGGAGCCTTCTCAGACAAGAACTACACTTGAGAAATCATCGAGATTTTAGCTTTTAAATGATTGCTGGAAATCTAGTGGAAAATCTTTGTCCACTAAAGAAGCCTTTTCAAAAAATGATTATCGGTAACGGAAAAGTACCGCTTTTTATCATTGAGGTTTGAAAATACTACTCCTATGTAATAAATATGCGAAAATGATTTGAGCAGTGCCTAAGTTTTTGCTCTCGGTGATAGTGCAGTAGTTTGTTGGCACTTTGTTCGAAATTTCGACACAACTGAGCAGTTCTATACACTGTTGTCAAATTTTGACTGTAGTTTTCGTAGCAGGTCGTCACCATCTGAATAAGTAAAACATTTATTCGCAATCTGATACTTTTTCCCTATCCGCACTCTTTTTCAGCATCTTGTAAGAATGTATCTTTTGCTCTTCTCTGATGTTTTAGTAGTTAATCGATATCTCAAATCTCGAAAATTTGAACGGTGTATTTTATTTTTCAAATGGCTTTTCATTGCGGTGTAATCGTGAAAATAAGACCTTATTTAACACTCAAACATATGTTTGGTTTTCCAAAACGACTTTTTAGTGCGTTATTGCCAAAAGAATACTGAATTTTGCACTCGGCGGGCATTTCTTGTCGGTTAGTATGGTGTGGAAGGGGAGGGGGAGGGAGTTGCTTTGCATAGGTCACGCAGCGTAGTTCACTTATGCCGTGTGTGAAATGCAATCTTGATCCCAGTACTGCAGCGCAATGAAAAGATTTGTTGAAAAACCAAGCACTTCGTTAGAATTTCCGAGATTTGGGCTATCGAATTATCGCAAAAATTTCGAAGGAAAAGCTTTGCTCTGCAAAAAATGCTCAAATGTGCAGAATTCTTTGTCAGGAGCAAAATACGCCACTTAAATTCTCGAGATTTGAGCTATCGTATATTTATTGAATTTTCTAAAGGAAAAGCATTGTTCAGCGAAAAATGCTTGCGTGTGAAACAAAATATTATTTTTACTATTAGGGCTCACTATTCGAACCATTTGAAAAATAAGGTGCACCTTTCAAACGCTCGACATTTAAGCTATCAGATGGTTATGAAAACTCTTGAGAAAAGCGAAAAATGCCTTTTTCACAAAAGGCTGATAATGGGTGCGGATGGGGAAAAGTAGCCACAATTTTCTTGGTTTTTTACCACTTTTGATACAGTTCACTAAAATCTTAAATAATATGCTGTTGAATACATGCGCTATACTAACTGATTCGACTCCACCCCAAGCCTATCAAGCTGAGCCCCTCTGGACCCATATATCGATACGAGACTTCTCCAGGAAGCGTCCCTTCGATCCATAGAGGCGCGTAATTATTTGTGGTAAAGAGCAAGCGACGTACTAATCAAGCTGACATACAATTTCAGAAAGATTCAATTCAACCAGCATTCAACGACATTCGTCAACGAGGTGAAATTATCAAACAGTAGTCACACACACACACACACACACACACACACACACACACACACACACACACACACACACACACACACACACACACACACACACACACACACACACACACACACACACACACACACACACACACACACACACACACACACACACACACACACACACCACACACACACACACACACACACACACACACACACACACACACACACACCACACACACACACACACACCACACACACACACACACACACACACACACACACACACACACACACACACCACACCACACACACACACCACACACACACTCACCACACACACACACACCATACACACACACCATACACACACACCATACACACCCATACACGCTCACACATTTATGTATGACAGGCATAAGACAGTGAGTCGGAAGAAAGAATTGCCGTTATGTGCACAATACGTAAACCCAGATCACATAATTAATGAGCAAATAAAAGCAGATTAAGCAATGAGAAATTTTGAGAATTCTGAACGAAGACGGGGGCTAATGTCTAAGAGCCGACGGTCCAAAAGATCGTGTCCACACTAAATTGGTAATCCAGTCAATGTTATTGGTGCGAACTTGTGCTACAAATACGCCTTGAGATACCACTACACATTATCGAAGCTGAAAAAGCTCTAAATTTTTACTCAGAGACTTAGCGAGATTAGACCAATGCTTTGAAGTGCTACGGTGCTCACAAAAGCCCACTTATTGGCTAAAGTGCACTTGGATTCGCGCAAGAGTTTGAGAAAGTAGACTATCCAAGTATATACTGAAATAAGTAAATATTTTGAAAAAACGCTAAATGCTACGAAAGGTCTGTTCAAATACTTTTCTCTTCATTGTTGAAAGGCCGATGCTTCTCTCAACTAACTCGCGTCAGTATATTGGGACTCACTCATGTTTTCATTCCGACTTCAGTTTTCACATTGACTGTCGCAAATAGTGAGAGGGCACCAGTAACATGATTATTTTTTATGGCACAATAGTTAGTTGCGATTTATCTAGCGAGAAAGTATGAGAAAAAGGTTGCATTAATTCTACGGTGAAAGTCGACTAACAATGAATAGTTCTAGTGCACTTAATTTTGCAGAGATTGGTGAGTTTGTATGGTAAGCGCATATTAATCAAATAAAGGGCACGACTTCTTTATATAAGCGTTTCGATATCTCCAGCTGATTATCAGCTCATCCAGAAAAGGCGGAAAAACAATTTCAAAAAGTGTTCGACATTTAAATAACAGTACAGTTTTGAATGATAGATCGGTTCTTGTCCATTGTAAGGCGACAAAGGAATGTTCGACGCCAATCGCTGGACAAGAACTTTTCTTGGAAGTGTTAGTAATCATTCAAAAGCTTAAATATCTGGCCAGCATAGTAGATAGCCAGTTCTATCAAAGACCCTTTTAACGCTGTAAAATCCAAAATAAAAATATGTTTCACATTTGCTGCGCAATCAACTACTACTTTTCTGGAGGTACAGTGGGCACATGAACGTGTAAAGGAAAATTTTCAGTATCAGAGTCATTTGTTTGATCTGGAGTTTCTTTCGAAGAGAAGAAAAAATTCCTAATGTGATCACAAAAATCGTACTTCTCCAAAGCGCTAATTGATCGATCGTGGCCGGTCGCCGCATCGCATCTACAGCCACCAGACACCGCGACCGTAGATTAGCCTGTAATAAGCAAGCTGAATGTACGAAACCTGATCCAGTTTTCCCTGCTACATTGCAGAGAAGTGATATTTCCGATAAATAAGCGCAGCTTTGATTCCTTGAATCCTAGGCTATCGAATGGTTACTAATAGTCTAAAGAAGAGCTCTGTCTTGCGAGAAAATTAGGTATGTGAAACACAAAGTTTTTTCTGCAGCAACGTCAAAAAAAGGTTTTTTCAAAAACCGACCATTTAGCGCGTTAGCCAGAGAGTTGAGCTTTTGAATGACTACAAACATTTTTATGAAAAGTTCATGTCCAGCGAATAGGGTCGAATACTTATTTGTCGCCTTGCAATAGACAAATGCCGATAGATGTTTGCGGTAGTTGCGCAGCTATACTATTAACGTTACCAGATATGGAAATTTGGCTAGGGTGGGATTTGAGAGGGGTTATGAGGAAACATTCAGATTTTTCATTTTTGGTCACTCCCCGTGCATCTATCATCTGAGAAAGTCTTGAGATTTTCATTAAAGTGCCTTTTTAGAATTTTCAATCCAACTGCTGAAATTTTTTGAATTTATCTCGATCTGCCTCTCCTTGGAATCCTGGGAAAGGAGCTTCCCAGTGATGTCTGGCACGGATTTCTTCACCCCGGAGTTATGGGCACGGTTTACCCAAATCAGACTGAACCGATGTATTGTGTGTGTTTAACGCCTACTACACCATTTCGCTGCCTACTCTCATTTAATCAGTTCCATGCCAATATTCATACACATCGTCGAAAGACAGAAGGGTATGAGAAAGTAGTTCATATGAAGGATAAAGCGGCTGGAGTTGATCGATCCTAAGAGATGTGCCATGCGTTCCATTTCATTGAAATACATCTCGAAAATTTTTTGTCCATTCTTTCTGACTATTGATGTCGAGTGATGCGCAGAACTTTCGCGTCAGCCGGGACTAGAACCCGCACTTTACTCTTCCAGGGAGCGCATGCTCTATCCGTTACACTGCTGACGCCCATTTTGCACAACACTCTGCGCTACAGCGCATCTATCTGTCAGCAGCCAGCCGTCAGCGGCCTGGGTCAGGTAGCCGATCCCGACATTCAAGCCAGTCACACTAATAGATATTGGGTATTAAAGATCAAATGAAATTCTTTATTATTTAACCGCTTCTGGCGGTAATATGATGTTTCAGTAGTGTAATGGATAGAGCACGCGCTCCCGGAAAGAGTGGGATGCGCGTTCTAGTCCCGCCTCATGCGAAATTTTGCGCATCACTCTACATTAATGGGTATATTCGAAACATCATACCACCGCCTGAAGCGGTTGAATAACAAAGAATTTCATTTGATCTTTCCAACTAGTTCTTTACAACTATATACTATTCCGAGTTTGCGCATTGTTGAAAACTTCATACGAAAAAATATCTTAGATTCTGTGTTTGTAGCAAAATGTAGTGTAGTATAATACTAAATCCGGCCTGATAAATTCTGGATGTTGTGCTTTCGTTTTGCTAGAGCTTCAGTAAAACGCACTATTAATTTTTCCACTAGTTGCTTTATATTAGTTCGCTTATTCCTTACATAAGGTAAAATTTATGAAATTGCAAAGTAAAAAAAATAGTAGCGATTTGAGCTTGAAGAGAAAATGGCGACAAAAGCATTTGAGATAAAGAGGCTCTGTGCTCAAGTACCTATTTTTTAAACCCACCAAATTGATGAGTCCTTGCAAATGCATTGGTTGGAGATGAGATGCAAAAAAAAAGATGGACCGTAACTGCTTGGATTCCGTAACCGCGATTCAACCAAGTTCGTGGACGTTGTGACATTGATGAAATGGCATGACACTTGTGGAAGAATAAAAACAGGGTTTTGATAGATCAGTAAGCCGCCTTAAACCATCATATAGGCCAGACACGGATTCATTATCGTAGTGGAGTCGAATGCATCGAGTGGCAGTAAAGGGTTGATAAACGTCGAAGCTCCTCTACTATTTGACGTTTGCACTGAACTGGTTTCTACACTACCCTATATTGCACCATAAAAAGCATTGTTTTCTGTTGTTTAATCTTGATTTCAACCTAAACTCATTTCAACTTCATAGCGAAAATTTTCAGCCGGTCGGTGTGTTCTTCGAGAAAGGCTGTACGTATCATTTGGCGATTTGCATTCTGCTCACAGTTCTCGGCTATATTCCGGGAATCATCTACGCGTGTTATATTATTCTCGCTTACTGAACAGAACTGCCTACAATGAACACTTCTATGTGCTTCTGAACTAGATCGAAGCCTGTAACATTCCGTATCTATGAATTATGTCATCAGATGCCACAGTATCACTGTTTGGTTTCGATTTCACATCATAATCATTCGCTACATTCGATTTTTTTCACCGAAAATTTGCATTACAATGATTTTGAGCGTATCTCAATAAAGTTTTTGTGTTGGTTTTTTTTTTATATGAACAGAAAATCTTCAGCAAAACGCATGAATGCCATAACAAGTAGAAGAAAAAAGAGAATCTTAGAGCAAGCATGACAATTGAAGGTGAAAACAGTCGAATAATGAACAATGTCTGTATCATAAATGACAGTCGTGTGTTATCGACTGATGAAAGACCCAAACGACATTTCAAGTCGTCAGCTCTTGATATACTGTCTTCCTTCCCTATTATGCAGAATGGCTGGTGGGAGGTGTGGCTCTGACGAGGCGAGCAGAATTCTCGAAAAGTATGTAAGCCACTAACATATCAAAACCTCGAATACGCTAAGATCAGTAATACTTTAAAATTCTGGTGTTTTTTTTTTCGGAGTTTTATGATGTTTCATATACATCTAGGAGAACTGAGTGGTGAACGTAAATACGATCTCAGGTGGGAGTCGAGCCGCATTTCATCCATACCGGGGACGCATGCTACCACTACACCACAGAGGCATTTCTACGCCACCACTCGTCCTCGGTATAGATGAAGAGCGGGTTGGACTCCTGTCTGAGGTCGTATTTTTGCTCAGAGTTTATATGAAACGCTATGATCAGTCTTTGAGATACATCGAAGTTCTGAAACGAGGATTTCTAGGAAAGAGTCGAATAAAGAACATAGTGATGATGGCGTTATCATCTCTCCATTTCCAAAGGATTTTGAATTTTCATAAATCTGCAATATTAGCACGTAAGTGTTAATCGTCAGTTCATGATCAACACACTTTTTTCTACTGTTCATTTTGAATGTAACAAATTCATGGAATTGTGTCATAATTTCTCTGTTCGCAACAAATATTTTTGCTTGTGGAAACGCAAAGAAACATCGCTAAGAACCCTTTCGTTCAAATGACATAAACAACTCTGACTCAGTGGCATCGTTATTGAACGATCTGCTTAAAATAGCATGGATTAGCGCCATGAATGTAGTAATCTCACTAGAAGATAGCTCTCCACTTATGTCGGTCCTCCATCGCTCGTACTTTCAAAATTATATCACAACAATAAAATGAAGTGCTTTTATGTCTACTTGATCGGCATACCGAGCAATAAACAACCGAGTTTTATAGGCTGATTGTCAAACCACTCATTTATGCGCGATACAAGGCCAAAGCTACCTTACTTCTCATTAACAGCTAATCATATGTCTGATCTCGTTAAGCGACTGCTCAAAAAAGAGCTCCAGAAAACTCAACGATGCTGACTAAATAAGCTACACATCACTATTCCTCCGGTGTCGGGAAGTTGGTACAAAATTTGTCCGGGATCAGCTCGATCCCTACGGTCTACGAAAGCTAATTGTGATCTTTAATGAATATCCTTCAACGCTCAGCTAACCACAGCGTTCAAGTAAATATTTACTCGAACAATGTTCAACAACCAGTAAAGAAGAACAAAAGCCTTCAAGAAAGAGCAGAATTACATGAAAGCTTAGAAACAACTGGAGATGACGAATTTGAGGAAACTAATTCAGTGTAATGCTGGAATCGGCACAAGATGTAATATCGGACTGATTCAAAATTGCGCCATTCACGAATCAATTCTGTGAAGGCTTCGCGTTAAGTCAGCATTTGAAGTAGGTAGCTCGTCATAGTAAACGAAGGCATAGTAGAATAAACAGCAATTATAGGCCATCACTTACCTGATATTGTCAAGATGTTAGCTGTACTCACAAACAGGATTATTTGTTTGTGGTTTCGAAATGAAGCATATGTTCTCATGTACGTCTATAGACGCGTTCATGTTAACGTGCTGCTAACACATGCCAATGAAAGATCTGTAGGACGATTAACATACATGACCACATTCTGCACCTTCATCGGCGGAACTGATCCGGAAAAGCTTCTTGAGAACTTCACGTCTCGGTGCACCTACTAGAATAGAGTGAAATGAAGAATGTCATATTTCATTATGACAAATTATGGCAGCTGACAAATCGCGATTCTTGAGGTCAAACTTGTCTGTAGAGATCTCTCCAAAGTGTGTACATCAAAATACACATCCTTTTCCAAAGTTCTGCTGTTCTAAAATTCCACAAGGGATCTCTTTCGTAACTTTTTACTTTTCGAAAATAAAAGAGAATATCACACAAGTCAAGAAATAATGAGTATTATCTTCTTTTAGTCGTTCTGAGGTGTTATTGATATTATTTATTGAATTTTAGCGAAGCATACAACAGTTCAGTTAGTAATGCAGCTTGAATATACAATATTCGAGGTGGCTAACGTTTCGGCGGGTCGCCTTCTTCAGAGCCTGGGAAGATCACATTGATCCACATTCCACTAGACGAAATCCTCCATAACCCTAGTTTCTGGATCGCATAGTAAAGACTTCACTTCAAAACACTCACCGTTTTGATGTTTGGGTCTATCAATTATTAATTGAAGACCAGCCGCTTAAGGTCAGTGCATCAGTGGGCTGTGCCTAACTCGAGCCGGAAAAATCAGCCTGAGGTATGGTTCGAGGTCCACGCGTGATTACGAGGCACTCCTCTTTTCGGTTCATTTACGGGCCTTTGTTATGTATCCAAAAGGCTTCTAAGGTGTTATGCGCAGATGTTTTTGACTCCTGTGCGAGGATCGCGAATTTGACGCCGAACAATACTCCTGCATATTTTTGGTCCCTATGCTTGCCTAGTGGAGTTTTTAGAGCGAGTTGCGCAATCCAATTAGGTGCTCTTTTACACGGAGGAATAGTGGCCTACCCGTTTCGAAAATGTACTCATCGCCGCATGCCTCGGAAGAGATTAGGTAAATCATACCCGATCTCATGCAGTAGCTGTCTCTGCTGTTCGGGCAAATTTAGCAGTCATTGGTTTCGCAGAGGCGATCATACACTCGGTTGCGGACTAATTGACGCTTTGGGTCTTTACGGGTAAATCGACTATTAATACCGGATCATCCAAACCTGCTCTTTTTGGGCAGCGTTTAATAGTTGTGCTTATTTCTTTAGAGATAAAAGGTAGGAGGTAAGGAACCTTATTTTCGCCAGACTTGTCGCTTGGGGGTATAGAATATCCCCTAAATCTAACCTAGGAAGCTCCTACAGTATCGTAGCCAGTAGAGATGGCTATTTTTCGCTCCAAGCTTGGAGATTCCACCGTGTGTCCTTTTCCTGTGCACACATTTGCTGCTGTTCGGAACGTGTTCTTCAGAAGTGCGCGTTTTACGTGTGAAGGATGAGCTGATAGGTAGTGATCTAAGATGTTTTTGTTGCTTGGCTTTCGGTACGATTTTGCACTGTAGAAGTTTTTGGAGAGGTTGACCTGAACGTTTCAGAATGAAAGCCAATTTTTTTTTCGGTTTCTTAGGGGTAAACTTTATGTACTCTGACTGACTGTTCTGCAATTGGTCGACAATTTCATCAAATCTGCAATGAACTGGAATGGTTAGTAGTATACGCTCGACCATTTTTTATCACGCACAAAATTAACCGAGTCTTACTTCTCTGAAAGCCATACACAAAGGCGACCACCACACTGGATGACGGTGGCGAGATAGCGAAGTTAATGGTATTATGTGAAGAATCCAGAACACCTGGCCGTGAAGACGGATCAAATCTAGTACGCATGGAAACGTATAAGCAAACGTACGTATTTGATAGGTATAAAATCACTTTTCGTAATCTCCATGTATACCACCGATCGCCTCTTGTCATTGAGAACCATTTCATGCTCCAAATCTTTTGCTGCAACTCGGTTTAACACGGGTGACAGTACTGCTGTGTGATTAATAGGTGCTGATTTCTCGTCTTCGCTTTGATTATTCGAGCAAACAAAACAAGCGAATGTTTATTTGTCTTCATATTAGTACGCGGTGCGTCTGCTCCCATGATCCGCTGTCTGTCGCGACTCTGACAAAATGGTCCAGAACATCGGAGCATGGAAATGGACGCCTTATGCGGCCGACTCTGAAATTGAAATCAGTAGCATTTGATGAGCAAACAGTGACAAGAAGACACAAGCAAACAGCGACAAGAAGACACAAGCGCGCTTTGGTTTTATGAAAAAACGGCGAAATGAAGAGAGGCCACTTAGTGCGAGGGCATAGCAGTTAAGATTTTAAGGTATCTACAAGGTACTGTGCAAGGAGAGTTACAGATTTTCACACGTACGTGCGGCGGACTCTACGACTGTTGTCCAACTGTGATTTCTTCTTCTCCTTAAGATTTGAGCGAATGTATGCGACATGATCCCGGTGACCACCCCATCGGCGCCTTCCAGTTCTACAACGTCGGGCTGTAAAGAGAAGCTTTAGTTAACCGAGTTTTAAAGAAGATTAGACCGTATTTCTCGAAGAAATGTGTAAAATTTTCGAGGCACAGCGCAAACAGGTCGCCCTGGGTCGTTCCTCCAAGTAGCGTCCTCACAGCTCCTGATTCAATGGATGAGGTACGAGCTTTGTTTGAATGATTCAATTCGGGCGATCAATGAGAGCTCATCTTTTGAGTATACTTTATGTTCATCGTGTTGACCCTTGGGCCGTGTGGCGAGTCAGTGTAGTGTGTCGCCCCTTGGGCATGCGCGCCCTGAGATTTGATCCTGTTTCTTCAAATAATCCCTCAATCGCAAGTCAAATGGCGAACTACTATAGCTACTGCGTACTGTGTTATCATAGTGTGGAACTCAACATTCACCGCTTCGTGGGAGGAGGAGGAGGTTAAAATTCAATTGTGCATCAAGTTTTCCAATTTTGACCAGGAACGATAGCATTCAGGTTAGTGATAATCATGTGAACAATAGTGACTTTATCGTCAGTGCAATTCTTACCAGTAGCATTGTAAAGCGTAAAGCATTCTTTGCTAATTGAACCGTCACGGATGATTCATGTTCGAAATCAGTTGACATCGTGGAGGTGAGTAAAGTATCAACATATAATGATCTGTTAGGGGCCTACGAGCTACTAAGTAAGCGTTTTTGCCCTTCCTCACCCTTCAGCCTCCTGCCCCTCTCAAACATGTTTCGGATCAATTTGCCCCCATCCCAGTGATCGAATGAGTGCTTGGTAACACGAGTTCGATCAAGTATACGTTGAATGCCTTCACATCATCAAAATCGCGCTTGAAAGTCTGCCATCGCATTTGCGACAAGCCGAAGTTGATGTGCTTCGTTATGTGTACACAATCTTTTGGACAAGTATTTCCTCAATCGCCCGTCTTAACAAAGTGAGTAATAGCGATAACTTAGAAGAGGTTTTATGAATTATTCCGAATTTGACATGTAGTATAGTAGTTACTCATAGCTATCTTGGTTCAAACAGAAGCATGTTTTTTTTAGTTGAGTTTTTTCCATGTTTTAAGAAGAAGATTTCGAAGTTGTTTGTTTCAATTGTTTTGGTTGTACTATTAGTCAATCTTCTATTATCTTGAAGACAATAAAGTTATTTACACTCTTGGCTGTGTTGATTTCTCGTATAAACTTGCACTTTAGAATCATCCGGTGTTTTTGAAAAAATTACTCGCTCAGATTCACGCTTGTTTTACAAGATTTCTTTGAACATTCATCACACTATGAGATCCGCTCGACTATTGCAATTTGTTTTCCAATATTATGGTAGTCAGTTTTGTATATTTCAATTATTTGCGCATGTAGTTGAAGATATTCGTTTTAAGCGCAGTACCTTGTTTACACTATGAACATTGCTTGAAACGACTGTGATTTTGCTAAAAATATCTATAGGAATTAGGAAAAATGAGGCAAAGAACCAAGGAGTAGTCATTGAGGCGAGTCATATTCTCTAATTATCCTATTATATTAATCGATATCTACTACTGGTAGTGTTGATTTTGCAAGGTGAGACCAACTGTACCCATAATACGTATTCTTAGATGATACTAACAGGGTGTAGGTCGGAGTGCTTCGTCAAACTTCTTTTTTTCTTATTAAACAGTTGTACTTCACTTCAGCTGTATGCAAATCTATTTATTCTCCAGCCAGAACTCCTTTTATCTGATGACCGCCCTTTGGTGGTGGTAAGATGTTCTGCGTCAGGTGGAATTCCAACCTACACTTCACCCTTTTCAGAGCCGCATACTAAACCGTTGCGCTGTTACACTCTCCATTCAGAGTCATACTTTAGTTGAGCGCACATGTTAGTATCAAAAATGAATCAAGTGTAATTTATATGGTATGGTGCGGTCAATGATGCAGGCCATCACAATCTGAGCTACTGGTTCGACCCGCTTCTACAACGTTTTACCGTAATCACGTAAGAACGCCTTATCTCGGCAATCTCCTGAAATTTCAAGGGGAATCGACTTGACCAGCATTCTACAACATCTATAAAGAGGATGAAACTGTCAAGCAGGAGCCAAAACAACACGAAGACCTTTGAAGCAAGAATGCAAGGCAACGAGTCGAGTTAAGAAGTGCTGAGATTTGTACTTTAAGCCGTCGACTCTAAATTTTTTTCCACAGAAGACACTGATCGCGTCGTCGCGCACCACGCAGTTGCCGGGAGTTTTGTATTTCGCGCGCTACAGTAGAAATATGTGGATTTATTTGCTAAATTTTAAATCTAAGAGGACGTTGTCATCGCTAAATGAAGGAATACTGCAAAGGAGACTGGAGTTTGCATTCATCTATTTAAGTACTTCAGAAAAGATGCAGCGATGAATCATCTCATGGCAGAATGTAAGTGAATAATTATAAATTTAATGTCTATAATACAATAGAACAAATTCTCTTCTATAACTTTAAATGATTTCTAACTCCTGAAGTTCACTAATCTCGGGAAATTGTTGACTCTTATCAATGAAGTGACATCGTACCGCAATGTTTTCCGTCATATCCGACGAACAACTTATTGTTGTGTAATGCTTATGCTGTTGTAACCGAAAATTGTCTTATTCAAATCTCTTCTATCGTATTTAACCATTCTTTGATGATTGACCTATCGACCCCGGAAGGATGGATGTCTTGGTGAGCCATGATCGCGATATCGAACCATTGACCATGTGTGCGACGCCGAGCACCTCTAACCACTTCGCCACATGCGCTCCTTAGTGGTGATGAATTTCTAAATTTCATTAGAAATTACCATATTGGCATTGTAACGTGCTGCACTCGCTCGCCGCGCGATCTCACCTCCTTTTGTGTGGAAAAATCAAAGTGGGAGTCTAGGGGATAAATATGATGTTGGATCATGTGAAATAAAGGGAGTCTATATTTCCATTTAACAGGCTGTATACGTAATCATTCAAATGGCGCAACAAAGTTCCATGATAGAGTGTACTTTTGTCATAAAGTATTCATGAAAGTGAATGAGTGTATTTCCATTATAGTAAGATGTTCGAGTATTGAGCTATGCGCGATACTCGATTAGCTATTGTGGAGCGTGAGAATCGCGACTAACGGATTTAGTTAGCCATGTGCGCTTTCCATGCACACTTATGTGTATGTACACACACACAGACACATACACACACAACATACACACATACACACACACACACAACACACACACGAGGGCCTGCCTCTTGCCAGTCATCGCTGAACTTTTCGCTCTCATCTTCACCAACGTTCATTATTTATTTACCCTTGTTTCTCATCACCGCGGCTGATATTAATGCATAAGTGAATCAGCGAAATAAGCGGTATTTGATGATTCCAATGAATATTCTTCTTTGACCGTGAATGATGTTGTGGAAGATCTTAGAACACATGAGGACTTGTCCGCTCATTCCTGACATTTATAGAATAGCTTAAGAGTGTTTAGAATTCTTTTGACAACTAACAAATCTGAAAGTTGGCAAATGTTCGATTCACATGACTGACTATCGATCAACCTCGGCATTGGTCAAATAATCCTGTAATTTTTCTATTCAGCAGACGGTACGAGGTTGTTAAAATGATAATTTATTTAGTATATATAAACAGTACATCATAAGTAGTCGTGATGGCTGATGTTTCTTTCGGCGCTTTCGCTAATTTTCCGAGCCTGAAAAAAAGTCGAATTGATATGCAATCTGCTCAGATAAACACTTTTTTTGTATCCTTTCATATCAATTCGACTCTTTCAAGTTATGAAGAAGGAGAAAGCGCCAAAACGTCAGCCATCACTACAAATATACAAATATTGCACTGTTTATTTCTACTGGCTCAATATTTGCTTGTAAAGCATTCGTCTTCGATACCTCTTAGTGTAAGGATTGGAGCACCCACAGAGGATTGGCTAGTAAAAAGACTGAAAGACGACGTGTTCTTCGCGAATGACGAGACTGTAAGGTCGAAACACGTGCTTTCGGGCTGTACAAGAGCCCCTTACCAGACCACATGACATGTTGGCTCTAATAAAAATGAAGAGATCTACTGAAATTATGGAGTTGTTTGATAAGCGAGTTGAATGTTGTAAACTATATAATTACTCATTTCCATAAGTAGCAATGAACCCAGTGCGTTTTATTATCACAAACATAGTACATATTATTTTTAGCGATACGGTTGCCCGTTTTTTCTCTCTTCACCGGACGATTATGTTTTATTTATTATCTCGTTTATTTTAAATTCTCGAAGAGCAACTAATCATAGCGTGACTGATCATCGTATTCGAACAACACTTATGGTGCGACGAACTATTCTTAAGATTGTCGTTCTATTGTTCTTCTGTTCTCAAAATGAGAAAGAAATTTAAGGAGCCATGGAAAACATTATCAAATGGTCATAATTATTTTACCCTGGATGCGAAATTCTTACCTACGGTCGCCAAAGTTTAATATATCTCAGCTATAGCTGTGCATCGTAATGTACTTTTGTTTCTTTTTGCAGTCGTTCCTTACTAGCTTGATTGTATCTATAGATGTTGAATGATACAGTAGAATGTTGAACTTCGGGTGGAAGCTGAACCCGCATTTCACCACCCATACGGAGGGTACATGCTGAAAGTACACCACCGTTTCCACCGCTCTGCTATCACTCTTTTTTTGATACAAGGCAAGCATATAAAAGGATAAAAGGATAAAGCTCTCGGCGCTGATCAATCCCTGAGGGATGCGCCATGCATTCGACTTCAATTTTTAACTTCGTTTGAGGTGATTGAATGCATATCTGGCCTTTACAATGACTCGCGGTGGCCTCCCGCTGAACCGAGTCAGTGCTGCTTATCCTCCCAGACAAGTCTGAGACCTGCCTGGTAGCAATCTACCGACCCCGGAGGGATGGATGACTTGGTGAGCCATGAGCGCGAGATCGAACCATTGACCTCGTGTGCGACGCAGAGCACCTCTGACCACTGCGCCACATCAGCTCGAGGCAAGCATACATTTGATTATAATTCTAACTATATGTGATGAAATTTCCTAAAAACAATCTTATTGGTATCCATCATAGAACGTAGTGTGTGTGTGGTCGCGAAAAACACATATGTTGCAACGCGGGTGGTCTTTGATCTACAGGAATCACTGTCAGACTGACATTTAACGTTCCTATTTAAAATCAATAGACATTAATTAAGATCTATTCGAACATGACGTCACTTTTTCCTTTATGTCGGCGTGCTGTTCACATTATCAATAACTTCTTCTGCTACTAAGTACTACTTGGCTTGTTTTTCTCCCCTCTATTGTTTTAATCGTCAAAATTCGAAGAATACTCATTGAATATGCTTATATCAAAAAACAGTTGCAAATCCCGTATTGGAGTGAGAGATAGAAGCTTCTATAGAAGTAGTAAGTAGAGTTGAGAGAAATGTTTTCCGTTACGCTAGAGCGCATGCTGTCGCCCTGGATGCCCGCCCCATTCTGTCAGCAATCGATGGTGGTGGTCTCTATCCCATAGGAATACAATTTTAGGCAGTAAGTGTAATGCGTACGTTTTTATAGTCCTATACGACTTTTTTCTCCTTTCCTCTCTATTTCTTCTCGACGACTGACGTTTGTTTTGAATTTACAAACGATTGATTATGGTTTTTATTACTAGTTAACTCTTACTTTGTTACTAGTACTCTTCAAAAACGTCATCATTGAAGAGAAGTACGGTAATATGAGCCAAAATAGCATGAGAAATTTGATTTGTTGTAATAAGAAAGCAGTTTTCTTGATTTCCCCGTTTTATATACGTGTCGTATTCTCTTCCTTGTTTTGATTCATTCCGTTAGCTCATTTTTTTTTTCTCTCTTTTCCCTGCACTAAAACAGTTCATATATGTTTTTTTGTTCTTCCGTTGAAGTGTTCTGTTACCTGAGTTTGATGTTCGATGAGAATGAGACCAACAAAATGCTCTACTATGATTGGTTTTTGATCAGTTCCGAATGCAACATTGCCAATCATTCGTTTTATCGCTCAGTTTTTTCTTAGCGCGATGTTGACGAGACAGAAAACCGTCATTGTGTTATTTACTGGTAGTATAGATTGTCAAGTCATATTTCACTTCAACTATTTCATTCGAGTAATCCATTTTCACAGGTGTTACAATGATTGTTTACCGCCATTTTACTCTCGGCATGCATTATTCACTCGCTCTAAGTTGTGCTGAGGCTTCGGAGGCTTCCTAGATCATAGCAACACCTTAAATCTTTTATTTCAAGAAACTTTTTCGATATTTTTTTCCGCAGACTCTTAACAGTCTTCATTCAAGAGCACGGTGCCATAATGCCTGGTGCGCACACATTCTACGATGGCTCTACAGTTCTTGAGCCGATCGCCACATATTATAACATTCCTGTTGATAAGGTGTTTTTTTTTTCATAAGATCTCTTTTCTTTTGAAGTGTTTTTTCTTTGAGTTCGATCGTTTTTTTCTCTCAACCTGTATGTAACCTTTTGTTTAGATTAATTTCGTGTTGTGTATGTTTTCATCGCTACCATTGGCATATGTTTACAAGCGTTCCATGACGATATGGTCACGTCAAACAAGGGCTTTATTTCCGTTGATGATTGGAGTCTTATACTACTATTTTTGCTTTGGACGGTAGATACAATTTATCAATTATCAATTTTTCTTAAGATTCAAAAAACCATCTCAAACATGTCGTCGTCGTCTTGTAGGTGACATTCGTGATGAATTGTAAAACATATGTTATGTCACACGAAATTGCAATCTGCAACCATAATCATGATAGATTATTGAGTAATCCAGAAACGACGCGTTGATTAACGATGTAGGCCTTGAACACTGCCTAAAAAAAAAATAAAAATAATTTTCTAAGAAATTCTCAAAAAGACGTATTCGTAGCCGTTAATGTTGCGTTTTAGAGTTTGCTTGTGATTATCAAAAGGATGCATTTTCAAGGTCACAGATAACTTGAATAGATAATTATAATATAATAACAGGGGGCTAGAGCGCATGTGGCGCAGTGGTTAGAGGTGCCCTGCGTCGCACACGAGGTCAATGGTTCGATCTCGCGCTCATGGCTCACCAGCCATCCATCCCTCCGGCGTCGGTAAATTGGTACCAGACAGGTCTCAGGCTTGTCTGGGAGGATAAGCAGCACTGACTCGGTTCAGCGGGAGGCCACACGCGAGTCATTGTAAAGGCCAGATATGCATTCAGTCACCTCAAACGAAGTTAGAAATTGAAGTCGAATGCATGGCGCATCCCTAAGGGATTGATCAACGCCCAAAGCTTTATCCTTTTTTTATCCTTTTAACAGGGGGCGCAGTAGCAGAGCGGTTGTGATGCTTGTCGCGGCGCGCGTGGAGCCGAGCTCTATCTCCCACCCTTTGCGACAGTTAACAACAACGCCTTATTTAACGTTACAGCCAGGATATATTCGAATTGCAAGGAAACTCGCTACCACCTAGTATTCTACGACGTTCTAGAAGACGGCGAAAAAACGAATTGAGCTCTAGAAGTCCACTGGTCCGCAGCAGTGAAAAAAAGCACTGTGAAGACGGATCAATAAACTGCATTTCTTTATAAAAAATATAATAATATAAATAATAGTTATCATAACAATAATAATAGTAATGGGAGTTCAAGTTGAATTTGAACATTAAGTTCATTTTCTGCGATTCACTATAGGGGAACGGGTAATGAGTCGATTAGTTTGGACCTACATGATGTTTCTGAACGAAGTAATGTAAACTATCCCACGAATTGGTTTCCAATGCATATGTTTCTGACTGTTTGTTTGGTTACAACGATTATATATTGCTGTACTTTTTAGGTCCAATCGATAACTTATCAAACACAGATGTTTTGCCTTACTATTCCATTGAAAATTATTCCCGACATTTCATAATTCAAGAAAAAAAAAAGAACAAAAAACTTTTTGCGCTAGAGTTTTTCCATTCACACTGCACACGTCACAGGCCTAGGTGTAGTCGTGCGTGTATTAAATGAATCTAAATCTATTTTTTTGACCTGGTTTATCATTTGGGCCCTTTTGGAGAGTTGTGGTCTCTCCAAATATATAAGTATTTTTGAAATGATAACTTCACGTAGGGAATTACCAGAGTATGCTTTAGCTTAGGCTTAAAAGATTGTGGGGTCACAACTCTTTACTTACACCAATGCATAAAAGTAATATTCTACCATTCTATAAAAAGAATCACTATAATGTTTATGATCTGTCAAATATTTGCGATGAGTTTGATTTTTATCATTTCAGAGCTTCAAAACATCTTCTTGCCAATTGTCTGCTTAACTATGGTATTATGTGTTTCTCACCGACAAAATATGTACATAAGTAAGTGTTCATTTCATCCTTAACTGGGTTATTATAAGCTATAAAGCATCTAATTCTCTATCGCATTCACTCATCTTGCCTTTCAATGATTTACAACCTCGTAGTATGCTGAAAGGTGTTCTTGGACGGCAGGCCGGTGAAGTTTGAAGTGCAGGTTCTCATCGTTGAGCAAGATCTTTCAGCTTGACAAGAATGCGGCATTTTTATCCAGAGATCGAGCTATGAGTAGACTAATGCAAATAATACCATAAGACTTGACAACAGCTTCCTAAAATCTAAGGAAAACCGCGACCATCAATTATCACAACATCTTCGCAGAATCACTTATTGATGAGTTCAACTTGTGTCTGACCGAAGCTCAATTAGTTTTCCAATTTCTGGGTTTCTCCACTTCTCTAAAAAAGTCCTCTAGTTATGGAATTTCATCGGCGTTCGTTGCAATATTGGATCAGTCATGCTCGTGCTACATTATTTTGTCACTTATTCGGCCGTGTCATGGGTTTATTAATCCTATATCACGATGAGGTCGATTTTTTCGTAGTAGAACGTGCGCCAGGAGATAAATTCCATGTTTTTTCATTGAAGTAATTCCTGGTAGAGTATCATAATTACCGTTTATCTATTTTCATTGCCTTGACAAATTAAGACAATATCGTTTTTTCTAATAAAGAGCTAGTACTCTGAATTATTTTTGTCGTGGGTAGCTATTTAGCGGTCTAACCTTCATCACAGCCACGATGACTCAAGTCGAGTGTTCACAGTAGTTGTTCTTCTCACGATTTGGTCTTCGTAAAGGTCTCATTGAGAATCTACGGGTCACAGTCCGTCCCACATCAATCAGATCAATATTGGTTTAGATATAACCTTCATTTCCGCATCCCCTTAGACATTTGTGTGGACGATCACTATTCTGCTTGTATTGGATGAACTGATGTGAACATCACTGAGCTAACCTGAGCTGAGAAAATTTTGTTCAACCAACGCTATCAACTTTATCGCACTTTGGACGAATATCAAAGCAATTTGTAATGGGACTTTTTTCAAACGTTTTCTGGTGTCCTAGAAACCACTCTCAGCTAATAAGCTATGCTGAAGTTGCAGTGTAATTTGACTCATTACCTAGTAAATTAGCAAGTATTTGATATAGGATGGTTGAATGAACTCTCGTCACGAAATCATATCTGCTTCAGCGGTCAATCCTTTTCACTGCTACATCGTTGATTTAGCAAGCTTTGTAATAGCGAATACAAGAAATACGTGCTATGGTTTTTTATAATCGTGAAGCACATAAGGACGCTTTTTTATTTGAAGTACAAATTCGATTTAATAAATGACTTGCGAGTAATCCGTGTCATGGCATGCCCGTACCATGGAGTGCATGAGACTATCTATCTGACATATAACACTTGAAGTAATACTACGGGAAATCCAAATCGAGGTATATTCATGTCATTATGAGTAGTTGTGGCCATTGTTGATCAAAAATACGTTGAGCATTTTACGACTTATCTTCTTTCCAGGACAGGGGCAATTACTTGAATAGGTCCACTCCTAGATGAGTTTTATAATTTGAAATTGACTATAGGTCTAAGTATCGAGACCGTAGTTTAGTCTGAAAGAAAAGATTTTTGGATTCCATATTTTTTATGATTAGTTTTTACTCTTGTTTCAAGAACTTTCTGATTCCGTGCTTTTTGGACGAGCAGACACAAGGTTGTGACAATAAGACCAATTGGATAGGATATGTACAGTAATAATAAACGTTTCGATGTTCTGTCCTTCTACATAGCCTGATGGGGTCAATTAGCCCGTGAGCTACACAATTAAGCATGTTAAAAGAAAACGTAGCCATTTGATCATTACCGAGTTTGATAAAGGCCATGGGAATTTCTAACTGCTCTACTTGAAGTTACTGCCTATTCTTAACGATGGAATTGAGTCGTTGCCAATAATCACCATTCGTTCATGCCGCTTACGATTATTTTGCTCGATAGTGTTCTACGAGCGTAACCAGTTCTTGCCATGCATCGTCAACCTGTGTTTCTTCACATCTGTTTTCAAATCACTCCGTGTTCCTCTAGAGATCTTCGAATTTCATTCGAACCAAGCTGATACTAGGGTTGAGCGAAATCCCGGAAATTTCCAAAAGTTTCGCCTTTTTGCGCATGTTAACTACAAAACCTACAATAATTGCTCTTGAAAGCACAGACCACCATCCTCCACGGCTTTCTGCCATTGTTGTGCAAAATTCCGGGTCTGTTCTAAGTACTATTCCGGTTACTATGAGTCGAAAAACTCTTGATATGTTTCTTCATAATAACTTCACTAAATGATTCAAATCAAGGCCCATCTAAAAAGTGTTACATTTATCGAAAGAGGCCATAATGGGATAAAGCTACTCGTCGACGGCTTCATGAATCAATAATCCTTTTGTCCACTAATGACGGATCAACACTCGCCAATGATATTGTTCAATAGCCATTTTGGAGTTGAAATTAATGTTTTAGAAAAATATACACAAAGCTATCAATGGAAAACGACACAAAAATGTCAAAAAAAGAAAGTTTCAAAAATTTTTCAGAACTTCTCGTTCAACTTACTAGTTCGTTGCAAGCTGTGTCGTTCTTCGTTGTGTTCCAGGCGTAGAGTTTCTGCACTCAAATATTTAGAATCTTCAACCTTGTAGATAACTTATCTCAGTATCGAAGACTTTGAAAGAGACTATATTTTTGAATATTTTTGAGAGCGGCGTGTTCTCCAAGCACTGCTAAAGATGCAGGATGTGAATTTTTGATTAATTACATGTCTTACTTGTTCCAAAATTTATTGTCTTTTGTAGTTCCTACTTTGAGACGTTCATGAGTGAAGGTGAAAGTGGTCTGATCTCATTTGATTTCCGACGATTATCAGTTTCGGCTTAGCTGATCATCCCATAGAAATCAGTATTTGTTTAGCAAAGTATTTAGTGAAGGCGCCACAAACTGATTTGTTAGGATTGCTGTTCCCTTCTTCGGCTCTCAAAAAAGAATAAAGCTTCTAACCTTAAGGAGTTTTAAAAATGGTTTTGAAGAGTTATGTTAATCATTTTCTGCCGCCACAGATACCAAAGAGTTAATATAACAGTACACTGTTATATTGTAATATGGATGATAGCCTCTATCGGTCCTGGGGAAAGGAATTCTATTTTCAAATTTTTCTGAAACTGAAGTACACATAAGCAGCCTGCTGGCTAGCATCCCCGCCCTCTAAAACTGCATTCGTCTCAAGAAAAAAATCTAGTTTTGAGATAGTTTAATATCTTATCTGGCATCTGAAGAAGCGTCAAGTTATATGGCGAATAACCTAGTTGAAACTTGTGACGAAAGAGAACTTCATGGATCTATCACAAATTTTTTCTTTCATTAGCAATGTTATTCCAGTTGTTTGATAAGCATAATTTTTATTATTTCAGGCTCGTGTTTGGTTTTTCTATGAGTTATTTGCTTTTTATTCACTTTTATCGTTGGCTGATACTCACCAAATACTGCTTGGATATAACAGGACCTATGATGGTAGCAGTCCAAAAGGTGCGTATTTCTAGCCTTTTGTTTAACACTTTATCTTCTCAGTTTTCGGTGATCACGAACCGTATGCTCATGTATGTCTTTTAAAATATTCAATAGTGCTTTTGCTATGTGACCACTAGCCAAAGTAATTAGCGTCCAGTAAGTACAAAATAACATTTATGAAAATGGTGAATGGTATATCGGAAACTGGTATATTATATTGTAGTCTAGTACTTTTCTCTGCCTATTAACGACAATTGAAACATGTGGAAGGTATACTCAGATCAGTAGGCTTGCATTGTCATTGCGGAACGGTAAAATAAATATGTCAAATAATTTCAAGAAAGGGAGTCGAAATGTGATATTTTATGACTTGCTACTGTTCTTGAGCGGCGTTTGAGAGATGTGGAAGTCGGGCACTTCTATGTTAGACGGCAATAAATGAATATTCGACCTCATTCGCTAGACAAGAATTCATAGGAGTGTTAGTAATCATTCAAAGCTTCAATCTCTGGCTCGAGCCATACATTGCTGGGTTTTTGGACACAATTCTTTAACGCTGTAAAATTCAATCCATAAGATCGACTGTTTTTGTAAAATTCGACTGCTGTAAAATTCGAAGTGAATTTATTTTTCCCATTACCACGCGTTTTTTTTTCTCATTTCGCTTATATTTTTTTGGACAAAATTCCTTCCTTAGACTGCTAGTACTCTTTTAGTAGCACAAGTCTCGAAGAACTCAAAAATGTGCGTGCTTTTCAGAGAAACTCTTTTGATAGTTCTGAAGGCGAAAGAAAATATCTGTGTTTTCACCTCACGGGACAACGCTCTTTCTTTAGATTACTATTTATTTAGTATTGTTTGAGTTTAGATTATTAGTAAATTTGATGACGTAAATCCAATGAGTTCAATGCTGTGCTTATTTTCTGGTAAGACCGTTTTACTGCAGTTTAGCAAGGTAAATAAGATCAAGTTTCATATATTCCGCAAGCCTTTTTACCTGTCAACTCACGGTCTGGGGGGGGGGGGGGGGGGCGATCGATAGATTCCCTGACGCGTTAGAAATGTGGCGTGCAATTTTTATCAATAGAGAATTTTTTGTCTACTTTGAAAGAAATGTTATATAAAATTGTTGACTTATATGTTAAGAGGTTTTCTTTAGACATGCACATGATTTCCGCCGCGGATAATACGCGTGAGAATATTAATTTTGCGCGGCGGGTGGGAAACTTATTTTTATTTTGAATACTAAGGCGTTATAAAAAAAAATTTTTTTTGAAAACCGGGCACGTGGCTCTAGTCGAAAATTTGAGGTTTCAAATGATTACTAACACTTCTATGAAAAATTCTTCTACACCGAATGAGGTCAAATATTCACTTATCGCTGATTAACATGTAAGTACTGAAGTTGTTTACAGATCACTACATTAGCATTCTCGTTACATGACGGCAAAGTGAAGAAAAAAGACGAACTCACTGAAATTCAGAGGAAGGAAGCAGTAACGTAAGTAGCGAACTTCTATCTGTTTCATCGTCTCGATCCTTAAGAATTTGTCCCACTTTTCTTGTATAGATTTTCGTAACAGTTATTAGCTAATTGAGTGTTATACTTTGAAAATAATAAATGCAACTGATGAATGTTTTCTATTTTTTCCAGAGAAATTCCGTCATTGCTGGATTATTTGTCATACATATTGAATTTCCAGGTAGTAAATGTTTTCAAACGTTGCATTTATTGATTATAATATGGTGCATTAAATTTTTCTAGATAAAGTGGTATCTTGTTTGTAACGATTTTTGGTAATATAAAGACAAAGAAGGCTACTCAGTAGTACATTCAACACTTTGGGTACGGCGGGCCCAAGGCGCTGGTCTCGCCCACCGCACGCGGCTGGTAGCGTAGTGCTGAGTGGTCAGTGTTGCATCGAGAGAAGGTTGCTGGTTCGATCCACCATCACCACGCTCCCAAGCAGGTTTTTTGGTGCCGACTAGTAATCAACAATCTTTCATAGCGTATTCATTATAAAGAGAAAGCTCAGTTGTCTAAGATTTCACTACTTTTTGAATCGTAAAGTAGATCGTGGGGTACCGACATATGTTCAACTTTTGGCGCATGTCTTGTGATGTTGTTGTAGAAATCGGACTTGAAAACACATTTTCTATAGGTTCTTTTCCGTTTGGTATTTCCTATTTTCAAGCCTATCCCTTACACTGGACAAGAAGTTTTCATAACAAGTGTTAGTAATCATTCAGAAGCTTAACTCTCAAGCTAGCGCTGTGCGGCTTTTTGAACAGACCCTCTTATGACGCTGTAAAATTCAAAATAAGAATATGTTACTCATTGGCCGCGCCATTCAACTTACCTCGCTGCAAGCACGAAAAGCACACGAACGTGTAGTGAAAATCTTCTAGTATCAGAGTCAAATGTTCATTCTGGAGTTTCTTTCAGAGGTGAGGAAGAAATCCTAATTAAATGCTTTTTACTTAGGCGCCATCGATCGATGTTCGCGCCGATCTCCCTACAAACCGCCGCCACTCCACCCATAGCCCGTGAACTGGCCATAGAACACTTGCGTATGTGAATCAATCATACTTTTTCTGCTGCGTTACAGAGAAACGGTATTTTCAGAATATAAGCGTAGCGTTGGAATCGGTAAATTTCACGCTATTGAACGATTACTAATAGTTTAAAGAAAGAACTCTGTATTGCGAGAATAATGCGCGTGAGTAAGACAAAGTTCTCCTTTCACTGATGCGTTATAAAGGAGCCTTTTCAAAGAACCGGTCACGTACAGCACTATCTTGAGATTTCGGCTTTTGAGTGATTATTAAAACTCTTTGTGAGAACTCCTTGTTCAGCGTAGGAGACAGGCTTTAAAATCTGTGCTACTAAATGGAAAAGAACTTTTTTTCTATAGTGTACGACTTTCAGAGGAAACTATAGAATTAGATGCAGTCAGTTTTGCGAAACCTGTGCGTTGGCTTTGTTGTTGCCTTATGGATCTACTTTTCTTATCAAAAAGTAGTGATTTGTAAGACAACTGGGCTTTTTTTTGCTGTAATGATTATGTTATGAAATAAGATTCAAACTAATTGACCTAAAAAGTAACGCCAAAGTGACTGTGAAGCGTCATGGAGAGAACCAACCAACAACCTTCTTCCCGATGGCTGGCCTGCTAACCACTCGGCATTTCGGGCTGCTAGCCGTGCCGGGTGGGGCTAAGGCCGCGAGCCTGTCGTACCCAAAGTGTTAAAAAATTGCAATTTCCTTTGTTAATGAGTAATGCGACGTCTTGTTGTGCATGTTTATAGATAGTTGATCTTTTTTCATAGAAACTTGTTTTGTTCACACGGCATATATGAACGATTATAGAAAAGCTTCTGATAAGTTACTGCTGACAATAAACAGCCATTGGGTGCTAGTAGAAATTTCATCCTACCATTTGCAGACTTTGGAAAAAAACCTTAGAAAATCTCAGCCTTTTTGAATAATCTTAATGATGTTGAGTGTTGTGCAAAACTTTTGCGTCAGCTGAGACTTTAATCCACAGTTTACCTTGTACGAGCACGTGCTTTAACCTGTTGCACTACCAAACCCTGGTTCGCCACCACTCTTTCTACCCTCCAACACATCAAATTGTTCGCAACCAACCGTCAACAGTTTGGCCTGATCGTCGATATCAACATTGAACCCAGTTACGCTAACGAATATTAGATATATGCGATGAAGGCAAAAATTCATTCTAATAAACCGCTTCATAGCGGCGATATGATGTTACAAATACCCGATAACACCGAGACCATGCGCTCCTGGATAAGGTGAGATACGGGTTTGAGTCCTGCCTGACGCAAAAGTTCTATACATTACTCATCGTCAATGACATATTTGTAACATCATAATACGGCTATGAAGCGGTCAAATGTTTCGAATTTTGGTCTAAAAATTATTATATTAACAAAATCGTATTACCTCATTAACAGCTCAAAAACTTATGAATCGGTGTCAGGAGCAGTATAAATTTCTTCTTGGATACTTTAGTTGAGTGCTTATGAAACTCACTAGCCTTAGAATTGCATTCATACCATGAAGGTGTTACACCTATTTTTTCTAAGCGACTTCTATCTGAAATGAATGATTTTTTCCTTGAGTTGTCATGGAATTTCTTGGATAATTAGCATCAATATCTTTTACGTATAAGATACCCATTAGGCAGAATTAAGTGGCATGCTTGCTTTATGATACAAACGAACACTGTGGTAAATGTTTATAACAAGAAAGAAAGAGTTCAAAAGATTAGCGAATCTGAAAAACAGCTGTATAATAGTGAAAGTAAAGGATAGATGGCGTATTAGTGATGAAAACTACACGTTTTAGCGTTTAGAACCATAATAAGCGATGAAAGTGCCAATATTAATGGAACTGATTTTTTACTAAAATTCTTGTTTATCAATGAATAATTGCTATATTTGAGACAGCTCTCACTGGTCCTGTGAATTTTTATTCCGATTATGTGGCGTTTCTTGATGGTGTCCATGTTGTGCCTAATAAGGAAGGAAAAGTAATCTTTCAGTTACTTTTTTGCTTTTGTTTTTTCTTTCTCTCGTTTGATGACAACTCGTTATTCCCACTATCTATTTAATAATGCCCATAGATACCATCGCCTGTTCGTACTTCAATTCGAAAAACTGTGCGAGTCGATGTGCTACATGCTGGTGATTCTTCAAGTTGGTTCTGCGTATCCACCAGAAATTCTCCTTGAAAATGAGCAAGTTTTCTTTTGAAAGAAATTGTTTTTATTTTTAAAATAAGGTCCAACATCATCTATTGTGCCTATCCCGTTATCTATTCTATAAGTTGGTTATCTTCCTCTTCCTGGGCCATGGGAAAATTGTCGTATGACACTACCATTTGCGAACTTCACGTTATACTTGAACTTCAAATCGATTCACTTGACATAATGAATAAGCTCTACCAGAGCGTTCACAAAGTTTCCCCTCATGCGCAGTCAGCTGCCTTTGTGGATCGGATGAGGATATTTAGAAAAGTTTGCTACCAATCTGCCGACGTCAGAATGAAAGACTTGATTGACCTAGGAAAGGTCGAAGCGACGACTCCGCGGACATCTCTAATTACTGCGCTTCCCTGACCACTAAATGACTCTAACATGCGAGAAACACACTGTGCTTGGCGACCTCGTCTTTTTGACCTCTGCTGGTCCTGTCCAGATATGCTGGCTTTAACAGTAAACATTATTTTTTAAATGATTAGTAAACTGAACGGGTTGTGAACATGACAGAATTATGGAAGAGACTATGTTGTAACCTTTTGTGCATGATATGCTGCTATTTCCCATATCTCACCGTAGTCATCATGTAAGTATGTTCCTGTAAACATTTCAAAATGCCTTAAAGTTTACGTCGGGTCTATTTGAGCATGTTTTTATGCTCGAATATTCCATTCGTCAATCATGATACATCATACCAATTAATGTGAAATGACACTTAGCAGATATTGAATTTGCCGACCAATAAATAAATCCGAAAGAAGATTTATTGTTGATCCTTTGGCTTCCGCGTTGATTTTTCGCTCAACACACGGCGCAATCGCTGAGGGGGAGGGACGGGCTTCAATGACAGTGTGCTAATTTACTGATGAAATTTGAATTTTTACCGTCACTGGAAGGTGTTTAATTGTCAGCAAATGGTATAAAGTGATAGAACGGAAACAAGGCTATCACAAATAAAAATAAAACCAGCGCTCCCTTGTAAGCCCAGCTTTTATCAAAGAGAAAACCAAATGGTTATGAAACGGTTATCATTATCTCGAATCATATTCATCCTTCACTTTTTATATCAACAATAACTCTTCTTTGTACATTGCCACAAAACAATCATCAATTAACCGATTGCACTTTTATTTTGCGTTTTGAAATAAAATGTTACTATATAAATCTCACAATTTCTTATCTCCTCATACCATGCAGCAGCTAAAAATTGCCATCGTGGTTGAAAATTGCAAGAGCATGAATTTACCACAATCATTATTCATCTCTTTAGCCTTTTCAACTAGTCACTAGCACTAATTTCACGTGCTCTACGTGCTCCATTGAGTTGAATGCCCTCAAGACGATTTTCTGCATCTCGTCCACTTCCAACCTATCCATCTAACTTCAGTGTATCCAAATGTAGGTAATTTGGCGAACCAACAGTATGAGAGGCCTCCTGGTCCTCTTGATTGCTTTTTACTACTATGCTTCTACACTTATGCCAGGAAATTTTGTACAAGAACTGTCAAATCTTTGTGATACTATTGCAAAGCTACTAATAGTAGCAGTTGGTAGTGATAATATGCCCTAAATAAATAATTTGAGTCAAAGGCTTTATTATACCTGCAGCTAAAGGCTAGAGATCTGGTTTAATTGCTTTCTAGAAACTGACAACGAAATTGTTGATGACCAAGTCGATAACCTTATAAAAAGTACTGCACTCGTCTCAGATGCTCTATCTGTAGACTCGAAAGATAAAGAGCATCATAGTAAGAAAGGTAAGAGATCATCAGTGAGTTCTCATGGAAAGTGCTGCCTCTCGGGACCACACCTTCTGATAAGAGAAAGGAAGGTGTTCAAAGCAACGTAATGCTCAAGTGCAGGGAACTAATCGACCTTTACGAAATGCACGCGCCCGACGTTTGAGAGTAGGTTGTAGAATAGACAAATATCTGTGGCAATGTGAACTATGAGAAATAAGAAAATGCGGTCTCACTTTCTCACAAAACTCCTTAGTTTGCCGAATGCGGATTTTATCAAGGTTTATTGCAACTACACACTAAAACGCCTTTTATGTAAGTTCCTTCCCAAAGTTGTGCACTGCAGAAAATGTGTTTTCAAATTAGAGTTTCACAATATCGTCAAAGGTAATTGCAATGATAGTTTTAACTGCATTGTTGTCCCAATGATGTACACATTGTATCGCGTATCTTAAGATAGAGATTTTTAAAACAAGTTTTTGTACTTTTTTACTGAAACTGTGGGTTCTTTTCTGTTGAACGGAAACAAACGCCGTAACATTTAAAACCAAATTGTGTTTCACATCTGCTGCGCGCTTTTACTATAACTTCGCTGGAAGCAAGAAAAGCATATGAACGTGTAAAGGAAATTTTGTGGTGATCACATTCATACGTTTTATATAGAGTCTCTTTCAAACGGTGGAAAGTTGCAAATTCAAAAAAAAAATTCGCACTCCACGTGTGAGTCGCGCCAGCGCGATCGACTGCTCTGCGTATCGACCGTCGGCCTTTAACCTACACCCTATTTGGCAAGCAGTGCGCGGCCTATATGAAGCTCAATCTTCTTTTCCTGCTACACACTGCCAGTGAAGCGGTCTTTTCAGAAGTTCAACACAAAATTGGATTCGTTGAACCCTACAATACCAAATGGTCGCTTTTAATTCGAGAAAAGATTTTTGTACTGCGAGTAATATGCGTATGTGGAACACAAATGTTCTTCTTTCGCCGGAGCGCTGCATATAGGCTTCAAAAAATCAGCACGTATCGCAGTAGCCCTGGAATTAGGCTTTCAAATGATAGCAAGCACTTTTATGAGAGGTTCTTGTCCAGTGAAAGAGATCGTTTCTTCATTCGTTTCCGTCTGAAAGATAAGAGCCGAACTTTGCTCAGAGGGAGCCCGTCAATAACATTCAATCTATTCGTAGCGAGAAAGTGTTAAATCAAAATTTTGCTTTATATAAGTACTGAAAAAATTCTATGAGGTTGGAATAGCGGGCTGATTACTCCGAAAGCAAAACCTTATCTTCTTTCCGTTAGTAGAGACGTTACTATGAAGATTTTTTTCTAGAAGGCAAGCTCCTTTCCATCATCGAAGTTTTGCAGGCTTTCGAATGGCTGGGGAAGCATGAATAATACAGTGAAAGAATGCCTTATAGCGGCTGTAAATGTTTTTTTTTTTTTGAAAGGATATGAATATCTGATTGAAACATAGTGACTTTTTTGAGCACTGACGTTGTTCTCACTTAAAGATCCTTCAAAAGTCTCTTCTTGTGACGCTTGTAGCACGAACTGTTATTAACAGTTTTTTTTTTCGGCTAACGTTTGAACGTGTGTTCTCTTCATCAGAGCCGATGGTTTAAGTTGATCGTCCACCGTCATTCTTCCTCGTTATGGCATTTTGCCTATGTCTCGTTCCATTCGAACATTCATTTCAGTGGGGCATCGCTCGAATGAAGCACCTCAGTGGGAAAGCTCCCAATATACAATAAATCATCTGCTAATTAGCAATTTACTTTGTGAATCAGCTAATTACCCTTTGATATCTTTACAGCCAGTGGTTCGAGTCGATCATCCGTTGTAGAAGGACGCGACGCGTTGAAAATTTAAATTATGTCTCACACTCGATTTCCTTTCCTTTTGCATGGTTTACACTGCATTTTTGGCAGTCATTCAATAGCTTAAATTTTTAAACTTTTGAGTTAAAATCTGTCTCTGAAAAATTTACTACGTTTCACATTCGAGTTAGCCCGTCGCTCGTACTTAGCATAGGAACTGTTGGTATTTATAAGTACAGTTTATGTATTAGGGGCACATTAACGCCACTGAAAGGCAGATTATTACAAAGGCAATCCAAATAAAAGTATTTTTTGGTGAAAAACGGACCACGTGTTGGAAAATACTCTATGTTGAAAGTACTCCTTTTGAGAGAGGAGCTCAATTCCATGTCTTATTGAACAATTTTCTTCTCATTTCATATATGCTTTTGTAATCATTTGATAGCTTGAGAGATGTTGATTTCGTTACTGAGTTTGTTGTATGAAAAGATTTCCTAAATATGCTCAACTGACAAAAAAAAACGCTAACGTTTTGCTTCCGGAGTAATTATTTCGTTGCTTGAACGTCACAGTGGGCTTTGTTGTCAGCTGTATAGCAAAATTTTGATTCTCACATAACTTACTCGCTACAAAAGAATAGATTATCATCAAAGGGGTTTTTTCAAGCGTATTTCCAGTTATAAGAGCGCACAGATTTCCTGAATATACGTCTCTGGGATAACAACGCATTTCCAATTCTTCGTTCAAATTTCTTTCAACGATATTGTGAGAGTGTATTTTGAAAATACGGTCTCTACATTGCGATAGTTTTGGAAAAAACTTTTACGGAAACATTTTTTGATATTTAAGGAGTATGCTTTGTCACACTGCGCATTCCTTATTTTGTGGTGTATTGTCCAACAAAAAAGTGCATCTTCATCAACCAGTTTTCAAAATTTTTCACTAAAGTTACAAATTTTTACTGAGAGGGAGTCTTTCTAGTGCATAGTGTCACCGAGGAGAAAAATATACTTAGTTTCCGGAGAAATTCCCGTTTGAACTTCACAGCGCGTTTTGTTCACAATTGTATATTGAAATTAAGATGGTGAGGAGTTCTCCTCTTCACGAAAAAGTAACACATTGCTGATGAGATTACTACAGGTATTTAGTACTAAAAACAACACTCATGCGTTCTGACAGTCCGTAGGTTCATTAAAAAAAAAGGATACCTTTGTAAATTAACATAATTCCAACCACTGTTGTGCATTCTTGTCGCCTTCCTTGCAGAAGTGAGACCGTCTTTTCCTATTTATCATTCATCCGATGGCCATATAATGTGTGTTTCATAATGAAACTCTCAATATTGGGCATGTACAGTTCGCAGAAGTTAACTGATTCTTCGCGCTTGAATCTTAAGTTTCCGTTGAGCACCTCCTATCGTTATCAATTACTAAGACAGAATTTTGGGCTACGAAATGTTCTTCGAACCTGAATTTTTCATCATTGCACTCTTGATATGATTGGGTACAATACAGTACAATATCGGTTGGTGTTTTGAAGGGTTTCCTTTCATTGAGAATTATGAAGGTCAATTTTACTCGCAATTTCCACAATCAAACCTTTTCTGAAGGCGCGCTTACGGTGAAATGACAACAATGAATGAACGAAACACATGCAGTACTTATTAGTTTTCCTAATAACTCCTGTGACTGCACGCACAGACTTCACCTCCAAGACAAAGGTATCAGAGTCCTATTTGAATGAAGTAATATTCATAGAAATCAACAGAATCTGTCTAGTCAAGTGGTTGAAAGTGGAGAAAGATACTATGAGAAGCAGTTGGGCCGATCAGGTCTGTAGTTCACTGGTGAACGGCCTCAACCACCTGCACGTGGTCAATCTGAAATTCTTTTGAGACGCTGGAAGTTGAGAGAGAGATACAGAGAATCCATTTTGAGGGCAATCAGTTAAAAAAAGTACCTTGAAATACGCAAAATAAGTGGGCATAGTGCAGTGGCAAAAGTTGCGGCGATGAATAATCTTTGCAGAAGGTATAGTGAATTAACAAAACGCGGACCCGTAAAACGTAGTAGAGAAAGTCTGATCTAAAATACCATATAGGTCCTAACTCTTGAATCACAGTCAAAAAATTACTGAGAGTTACCGAGGGACGGGTATCATATGCAGTACCCATGATCAGCCAATTTTTGAACAGCCAAATGTTTTCTAATCCTTTGTTGGCGGTGATGACTTTTTGGTGTTGTATATAATTAGAAATATCAGAACTCAAAAATTTCCATTGTAATATTCTTTGACAACTTATTGCAATTGACTGAATGCCAAAAACATATAGTGATTGCATAGTAAACTAGCGTTTTTGCTCTGCGCATTAGAGCCATATATGCTATAAAAGCATGTGAGCATGTAGAGAAAAACCGTGATATATCAAAGTAACATGAACAAAAGTGATTTCTGGCATATTAAAAATGAGTAAACTAAAAATTTTTTCTAAAGCCGGTTAAAGGGAAACCTACATTAAATAACGAAAATCACGCGCGTGTTTGACGATTCGACACGGTGCGCCAGCGGTTCCTATTGCCTTCCCAGACGGCTTAATGAGCAATGAGAATAAAACCATTTTGCCGTGTTTACAGTTTAGGGCATTTTTTTTCCTAAATTTCCTTGGAGTGAAGATTTGAGAGCCATGACCTAAATTTCTGAGTTCTTCCAATACCAAACGCCGCAAACTATAAACACAAACGATGTGTTTGGGCACAAATCGCGGTTCCAGTACTAGCGGGGAAAATTGTTTGTAGCAGGTTTTTTGACGTTTACAATACCAAATCTTAGCATTATGAAGGAAAAAAAGGATTTTTTCAAGCTTAATATGGTTGATAAGCTGCAAGGACTGTTCAGCGCACTGATCAATTATTGCCCACAATACAATACAAAGTGGACTGATCAACGATCCCGTGCTCCGTGCTCATCAAAAACTTCCATCTATCGGATATGAACGAAATTGGTGCCATATATATCACCAGGGGGCGAAAAGTATTTACCTGATACATCAATAAGCCGTTAGCGAGTCATATTGATGGCCAAATACACCATTCAAATCACTTTCAAGGTGCTAGAAATGAGGTGTGAATGCAAGTAACATTACTGAGGACATTTTACCGTCAGAGCGCCACACGCACAACAATACCGTTCTGGTTTCCGAAGAATGTTAATTCTGGTGCTTTTTTATCTGAAGTTATGAAACTTCAAATGAGGCTTATATAGTTTGTTGAATGCGGCCATTATTTCTACGCCATGGTGTGTCGTATACAATCCATCTGTTAAAGTGTTCTGAACGAAACTGATTACAAACGCATGAGATATTTCTCATATTTTAGCTATAAGATAACGTTTTATGGATTGTTTCAGATACCTTGAATTGCCTTAGCGATGTGGTGTATGTGGTGGTTCATTGTGCTGGTACTGATTCGAGTGAACTACTATTTGCTGACGTGGAACATTCTGGTTAGTTGTAACCTTTTTGATGCTCATTTTTGTGCTATTTTTCGGGGAAAGTTCACCTATTTCGACTCTTCAATTGCTATGAATGGTTATCTTAACTACTGTTGAATTAGCTAACTTTTCACGCATTTTTCCGGTTGAATAGTACTTGTATTTTTCTTACTGCTTCGATTTTCTGATATATTCTATCACTCTCCTTTGGTCGCTATTTAATGGTCAGAAGATTGTCATCAAATCTGCACTGGGTACTTTTCGATATAAGGGAACAAATGAATATTCGACCTCATTAGCTGTAAGAGAATTTCTCGTAGGAATATCAGTAATCATTCGAAAGCTTAAATCTCTGGCTGACGCGGTACATGGCCGGTTTTTCAAAAAGACCCTTTCATAACGCTGTAAGTCAAATGAAGTCCATATTTCCTATGCGCATATTTCTCGCGTTACAGAGCTCTTTTTTAGACTATTATTAATAATTCGATAGCTTAAGTTTCAGTGAATCCAAACGCTGTGCTCATTTTTGAAAAGACGGTTTTTCTGCAGTGCAGCGGGGCAAGATAAGATCAATCACATCTTCGGAAAAGGGGATTTTGCAGTACTGGATAAGGGAGGGGCAAGCCGGATGTGTTTCGTCGCGCTAGTCGGTCAATTGGGCCTTTCCACGAGCTATAGGAAAGTACGAATTTTGTCATTCAAGTCAGGAATTGTTTTCCGAAAACTCTGGATCAAACATCTGACTCTAATTTGAAAGATTTTCTCTAACACGTTCATGTGCTTTTTCGTGCTTTCAGCGAAGCAATAGTTGAAATTGCGGGGCCCGATGTGAAACATAATTTATATTTGAATATTACAGCCTTATAAAAAGGTTTTTTCAGAAAACCGCGTCACAGTGTGACTCTAGCTAGAGATTGAATCTTTCGAATAAGACTATGCTAAATATACGAAAAAATACTTGTAACAGCGCATGACGGCGACTATTGATTTGTATCTCCTTATAAACTTAAAGAGAACCTATCCTGCTACTTTCGTGTATGGACCAATGTGAAGTGGAAAAACTGCGGTGGTAAAGTCAATATAATCACAAAAAAATGGGCTCGACTTTCCGATGCACCATGCTTTCACTAAAAATGAAACGGTTGACTGTTATTGTTACCGTAGTTCTTAGCAGAAACCTCCCTTTATTCCTTTGTAAGGAGTTTGTTTGTGAGGGAATCTTGTCTGGTCTGCAACTTGTGAAAGTAAACTCAGCCATTTTGAAGAACGTTCCGTGTTGATATATGATGAATGTCAAATTATCACATTTACGACGGCCACACTATTTTTCTGTATTCTAGAAGATATCGTGTCCCAGAGACTTAGCCAGTTGATCGGATATGCCACCGATTATCATATACATGTGTCTGAACCTGGTCAAATTGTAGACGGGTCGTCAAGGGAACACAATTGCGGTTTCCACAAACTCAGTTGTGACCTAAAAGCTGTTCTGGAGTTGGCACCAAGACACAGGATTGTTTTGTAGAAACTCTACCACAAAATCGTTCTTGATTTGCATGTTCCGATCAAGAATCGTACCACACCTCTCAATACACGTGTCGCGCTGTTTCATGTAATCTTTCATAATAACACAAATCTAAGATCTAATCTGACCTGCTGGCGTTCAGTTAAACAAGTTATGATTATTCATTATTTATCACAGACTTACATAGGATACTTATCTAGCTAACACGTTCTTCTTACCCAAATAGTGTGTGGGAAATTTCAAGCACACTATCCCACATTCAGTTAATCCGTTCGTTGATTGTGAGCAATGATGCGTGATTTGATTCGAGACAGGAAAAGAGTGCGATTCCCATAGCCAGGCCGACTCGGGCACGTCGATCTGTGGTCACCTTTTTTTTTGTTTGACATCTATTACACAAGATATCAGACCACCTGTATCCCCCCACCTCAACTCTCACTTCATTTTATCTTTTCCGTACCCATTACACCCCCATCACGTCCTTTCCTCCTGTTGTCAGTTTGTGGTCTTCTCCTGTAGGCGACATATTCTGCCCCCTTTCACTCGTGCACCCCCCCTTTTCCCTCTTTCCCCCGCCGCAACTCCAGCATTTCTTTTCTTTTTTTTTTAAGTAAATCTGTTTCTGCGTTTTTTGATCGTATATATATAATTAGCCTCATACAATGTATAACTGATCGTAAGTACTCTACTAAGCTCCAAAGCGTAATAAATTTGAGGTTTTGCGTTTGGATCAGATGATGTTGTGTACGGATAAATTTTGAACATGTCCTTCAAAAACGCTCGTGTTAGGTGGTGCGCATATTTCTTGGCTATGGTTCAATTTGGAGTGATCGGACGCACGTACGTATTATGATGCATAACAGGACGCTCGGTGATACTGTGAAATCAAACAAACATGAGGACATTTTTTTTTGGGTTTTTAGGACGAGAATAGCGCAAACTCCTTCTAGAGCACATGAATGACACGATCTTCTTCTTTTACTCCTTTTTCTGTCGTTAATTCATCCTCCAAGTTGTCATTTTATGTCTAAGGGCGACACGCATGGCGTGGTAACGCTCTGTAATCGAAGAGACCAGTCTATTTCGATCTGCTTACTGTCACACCTATCGGGCGTTCTAGGAACTGACTCTCTTCTCCAGTCTAATGAGTGCTAAGTTGCAGATCCTTTCTTTTGCGCGATCTTATGTTTTCCTCCTATCGGTGGAGCATGTACCTTCCTGCATAGTTCTGTTTTTCAGTATGGGCGATCTTTTGAAGGGTGACGATAACGTTCAAAGGAACAAGGAAGATATGATTTTTGAATTTTTTCCATTAATGGCACATGGACTTTTTTTCGTCCCCGTCGAATAAAATTGATTCACTCCACGGCAGCTAGGCAACAGAGACAGGGAACTTTGCATGATGTTATAATATCATATGGTGCGCAACCTCTTTCCATAAGAGTGTTGGTAAGAATGATCGAGGGTAATTCTGGAGTTGATGCTGCGCAGTTTGCACGAAAAACAGTCCAGCTAGTGTTCGTACTATAGGACGGCGTCCGCACTTGGGTCAGATCAGAGAGGAGATTGCTTGTTTTATTTTAACGCTGTCGAGCAAGCTTTTTCAAAATGGGCAAAAGTCAAGGCTATGAAGACCAGTGTGAGCAATCCATTACCGACAGGCTTTTAAGATGCAATATCACGTGTATGGTTTGGATGTGGTCTCATCCAAAAAGATCTTTTACCGGAAATCCTGTTGGCCCAACTAGATTGTGCACCTCATCTGGAATTTTTGATATGCATAATAGGAGAATCTTCCGTGAGGAGCGATTAAGGTACATGTAACCAATCAACATCGGACCAATAGTGTAACGAAGATTCTCCAAAAGAGTTCCAACGGTATCGGACTGTGTGCGCGTTGTACTCCAATGGGATGCGGATTTTCCTTACTTCTGATTGCTAGCATGTTATATGAGCTTTCAGAAGCTTATTGTAGATTTGTGAGACTACTTGCTCCAAGAAAAATTGGTGGAGATGGTCATGCCGACGTTTTTCCTTTTATACCTTGTGCGCATTTGATGATGGTTTTCACACGTAAATCGAGTCTCAGAAGAATTTCTAGGTAGTTTTTTTTCCAAAAGGGTATTATTAGCGCCCCGGGGCGATGGTTTCGTGGAATAGACAGCTTGGCTTGTAGAAACTTTTCTGTGATCAGTTCCGCATCTTGGGCGAGAAAGCCTTCTCTGTACTTCCTATTTGCCTTCTCTCAGTTACATAATACTTCATGGGATTAAGACTGGTCGGCAAACAGTTAGAAAAAATCGTTAATTTAAAACGCAGAAAAGACCGCATATAGGAAGCTTGAAGGTTGTACTTTTTGAAATTCAGTTACTTCATCCCTTATGTCCAGAAAATTTCTCACACAGTGGAACGATTCATCGCCATCTTCTGCGAACCTCTGGATGTATTTTTGTGAGGTTAAAGACTGAAATAAATTTTTTAAATGGGGGTTCTACTATATGTCTTGCCCCTCTACTGTTGTAAAATTCAAGAGCTGTAATTCATGTATTCATTGATTTCAAATTCTTTTATGCCCGATTCTGTATGTTAATATGTCCGGGATATGGATTTCGTGGCTATGATGAAAATGGAGAAGGCCAAAATGGGAGCTTTGCACAAACGTGCGACCATCTCGAAGTTGCGAGGACTTAGTTTTACATCATTCATGTTTTGAGTACTAAAATAATACTTACTGGGAAATAATTCTCCTTCACAAGCAAAGCATGACCGAACTTGTATTACGAAGAATGAAACATCGTGATCTCATGAGATTCATGCGCTCTATTCACTTCATTTATACTCCTGCTGTGGGCAAACAATTGTCTATGTCGTATGCTCTTGATTTCGAACTAACATAGCTCACCCCTATTGCAAACTCTTCAATTCTGGGAACACATAAATAGCTGTGGAATCTCACGGAATCACTTTGTTCATACATGTAATGGCTTTTTAATGTATGGTACGTGAAATTTATAATTTTCGAAGCCACACAACGTTTTTTTGTTGCGTAAAAAACCCGTATATTCGATTTCACAATGCAAAATGCAACAAATGAAATTCACGTCGTGATTGCAGCTCGCTCCGAATGATACACAAATGATTGAGACGATAATCCGGCACATTTGATTTTATCCTTTCTGTAAAGCCAAAAGCATCCTTCTTAAATTGTGGCCATTTATAAGGTGTTTGTTATGGTGTCCTTCGAATTTATGGCGTATTCATGCCCCTTTTTTCCTCAGTTTTTAATTAACTCACCGAGTGCACTAGAGGACGCTCTCACCTATTAATTCAAATATAACCTAATTTATTTGTCTGTACTCATTTTGTCGTAATACGATATATAATGAGAAGCTCACTGATTGCAAAACGCCTCTGGTGAGATCTTACGAGTTAGGTGAATACCAGATCTGTGCACTCCGCTTTTGAGTTTATAGAACATACTTTCCAAAACGTAATGGCAGTAGTAAACAATCTGTGACAAAAGTCGAGAGACAGAGAGATAGAAAACGCAGTTATTTATGAAGTTTAGTAGAATCCGTGAACTGCACTGTATTAATGACTCGATTAGTAGCATGCTGCTGACACCTCTCAGTTGCCTATTGATAAATAGAGGGCTATCAGTAGTGCCAAACTATTTAGCAAGTGATGTGCTTATCATTTGAGAATAGTTCAGCATATTCACAAAGAAAGCTGCTGAATATCATGTCCCTGTTCCATGTACTTCCGATTATCTTTAGCGTGCCGCCCTTTCTATTGTGTGCTTATTGGGCGACGTTACCATCTTCATTGAGAAACAGGTCATTGTGCTGTTATTTGTTCTGCTGAGCATGGTAAAATGTCGCAGCTTCTGTTGACGTTCGATCTATTTAAATCGCATTTACGGGATTGGAGCCATCGAGCTCATAAGTTGATACTCTGATTATTCGACGTGTTTTTATAGAACTCGCCGTAAACGATAATAATTGCTAACAATATTTTTGAGCCTTTAGGGAGGTCATTTGTGGCACCCTGTTAGTGCTAGACATTTTTTCAAGACCTCACAGCATCACAATATTAGCGCGGTGTCTACGTCAAAGGTGATCTCTTGCGGAGGGGATGTATCCCCTAGTAATATATAGAGGAATCCGACGCGAATATTACGAACATATCAACCGCACATCCGTGATAAAAACCCTCAAC
>JAHQIW010001235.1:0-52340 GCA_019055375.1 Parelaphostrongylus tenuis
ATTTTCACACGTACGTGCGGCGGACTCTACTACTGTTGTCCGACTGAGATTTGTTCTTCTCCTTAAGATTTTGAGCGAATGTGTGCGACATGATCCCGGTGAGTACCCCATCGGCGTCTTCCAGTCTTACTACATCGGACTGAGAAGAGAAGCTTCAGTTAACCTAGTTTTGAAGAAGATTAGACCGTGTTTCTCGAAGATATATGTGAAATTTTCGAGGCACAGCCTTGGGTAGGTGAGCGAAGGCAGGGAACTCGGCAACAATAATGTGCTTTCGCTTCACACAGCAAACGAACAAACCAGGGATCCGAGATTTGAAGCATTGCAGTGTCACTCAGCATGCTCTACAACGACTGGATAGGTGGGCCCACAACATTGTGAATCACTAATTTTCACACTTTCGGAAGTCCATCACATACAGCGGCCGTAAGCGAACTTTCTTTATCTACGCCGTCTAATATACTCCTTTAGCTCAGAATATCCACAATATATAACTAAACTCACATAATCGCGAACGGCGGCTGCGCTGAATGATCGGCACGAAGAATGAACGTCGGCTCAGCTGTCGTGAGTAACTGGTGCTCCTGCGGCTTCCTCGACTTCTCCCCCGTCTCCGGCTTCGACTCCTTTGGCCGGCCATGTAAAAGAAACTGAACTATACCCATTTTTTTGCTTTTATAGTAGTACAATCATTATCATCAAACAAACAAACAGTCACAAAAATTCAAAAAATGGTAATATTCATAGCAGTCGACCGTTTTTATACTTCGCCATAAACATTCAATATAGTCAGAGAATGCTTGAGCCTCTTCAAGATTCATATGTCAGTTGCTTACGTATCAACACCGGAAAGGCTTCAAACATTCTTGTGAACTATTATGAATGTTCATGACGTAGCCTAAGAAAGTCGACTGAAAATGCAGCGAAAGTTTCCATTATTTTCCTATTCGTCCCATCTATACAGCAGATTTATGGTAGTTTAGTTTTTCAGCAATTCAAATTGAAAGCTTCATATTGTGAACATTGATAAGTTTCTCGAGCCGTACGGAGAGTGTACTACAGTTTGAGAACTAAGAGTAAATTCCACAGGTTCACCTTCCGACGTTTGTCGAAGATTTCACACATTTTTGATTGAAGAATTCCCAACAGTACAGTACAAGAAAAGAGGTGGAGAAGAAGAATCCTGACCCTTCACTATTTGCTGGAGGGGAGGATAACTGGGCGGATAAACACACTGATGGTTCGTCCACTTGGCCTGTTTGTATTAGTGCCCCATATTCGCTATACAGCACTAATCTCCTTCAACTTCCTTTTCTTAGCTCCGCCTTGTCATTTTCTTATAAACCATGTTTCCCATCAGCACCACATTATTGTTGATATATCTATTTAACGGAGGAGGGGCTATCTCAGTAGTTAGTGATCTAGTGTATGAAGAAACGAGATTAGAAGAGTTGCGCTACCTCGATCCCTTTCCTAACATTTCTCGTAATCAATTATCTGAACGCCTAAAAATGCCTCAGCTCGAATCTTGCCAGGAGAGTCTTCTCAATGTTCTCTCCATCATTCATATAAAGATTAAGTTCACAGTCAGCAGCCGAAGCAACACATGAAATATGCGAAGTCCTTTGTGGAGGATTGATTTAAGGAAACGAACTGAATGAAAGTAGTGAGATTCTCGCTGTGAATCGTCATAGCGGGCCATGTAAAATAGATACAAAATCTATTTGTCCTCGAACTACATTTTTCCGTGTTCGGTTGCTGTGATTACTTCAACTTAAAAACCGACAAAAACATATATACACATTGTGTGCTGGTTGACACAAGTGAGTTTAGCTTTTGACCTAAAAAAGACTTTGGTTACAATTTTTCTCAACAAATATCTATGTCATGTTCTGTATGCGCTTATCGTTTCTCTGTCGCAATATTCACGTTTTGTTTTGAAGAAGAGTAGAAATTTACGGAGCCATGATTTCGTTGCTTGGTCATGTCCGGATTTCTACGACCTTTTGAACAAACTCAGCGATTTTTATATTCTTCGCGTTCACATTGATTGAAAAATATGCCTTCAGCTGATAAAAGAAGTATTAATAACCGTTTCGCTACATATCACCACTTTTACAACACCCAAGTAGAACAATGTTTCCCACTTTGAACTTTGTGGTCACCTTCGTAATGTTCACTGAGTGTAGTTACTCACGTTAGTTCTGCCCCTTAAACAGTGGTGCACCATAAAATGGAGATTTTGTGCGACTTTATGAAATGTTTGTAAAATTTGAAATGCAGAAAATGACATTTCATACTTATAATATCCGCGAAGAAGACGTAAGCTCTACGATATTGTTGTAAAAGGACCTGGAGTATATATGACCTCTAATGAGATTTGTTCCTAAGAATTCATTTCGGCACATTCAATCCTCTTCTAAACCTCCTTCTATTTATTTTGTTGGTTCTTCAACTCACATGTTGTGATGAGGTGTGAGTTGAGAAAAGCTCCGTTCTCTATGGAATTATGCGAAATATATTTTTGAGAGAATTCAATGACCACATATTCGTTGTCACTGAACCCGATCATCGTAAGGAAGTATAGATATTCAAAAACATTGTAGAGGAAGACTCAACATATGCTGCAATGTATTGCCAACTGCTGACAACATACCATTTGTATGACGATTTATCATAATGTACTCGCTGAATGCGTATCAATCATATTCAGAGCCATATGTTCTAACGACTAAGTGTTGTACAGTCCAGAGTATGTCGAAGGTGGACCTTGTGCCTTTCTTATTCCATGTAGGCTCCACGTCCTTGTGAACACGTTCTTCATATTTTGGTAAATGTACAACTTTTTTCTGTGTGATTGAAAGAAACATTCGTCTACCACGCATTCATTTGAGGTCATCTCTAGTTTTTGGGCTCTAAATGGAAGATTGCAACGTTCACCCAAAAATTTTGTTATCCTTCTCATTTCAAACATTACTCAAAAGTAATTGCGACCGCTGAGAATGAAGAACATCGAACTACTTGTGAAAAGCGATGCCGCACACTGCAATGTCATATCAGATCGTGGGAACATACAGAAGTAATTAACCACCTCTTGCCCTCATGGTCATACTCTAAACTACGCACATCCTTCGAAAATAGTAGTCTCTTATTAGAACTGAGAAATTTCCCTTCTACAGTCGCGGCCATTTTTGCGTAGCGGTTCGACGCTTGCTGCGCGAAGTTGAGTCTCAAATCGATTACACATCAAAATCAAGTGCATGGTCGGAAAAATGAGGCAGCCTGCTTATTGAGATCGCACGATCGTGAAGGGCTTGAATGGAAATTATTGAAAGAACGTTTCTCGCTGACGACACTCACCACATCATTTGCAAGGAAAGAACGATCGATTTGCTCATGAGAAGTTTGGTAAAACGGTTCCATGTTCTAAGATAAGGTGCTGGAAAGTGATGGGAACCTATAGGTATCACGCCAATCACTCTCGTAAGTCCATTATAACACCTATATGAATAAATTGTCGCTGAAGTGCTGAACTGAAACGATGCAAAATCAAAGCGTTCAGTCTCCATCTGCACCTTCGTGATGCATCTTGTAGCAGTGTAACGAAGTAGCCCATGTAAAGCTAACTGAACACCTTCTGGACCTATGCAACGATAAAATGACATTAGACGCTTAGCGATTTGTCATGTCTGCGTTTTTATCCTTCCATAAGAGTTTGAAACGAATTTGTCGACATCGGAACGACGAACGACTTGACTTGGTGTGCCTGCACCATCGAGTGAAGTCAACGATAACGCTCGTGTTGCAGTGTACTATATACCGAACTACTGCGGTACACACTTTCTGTTAGAACAAAGTACAGAGCTAAAACATGCCTGGAAAGACTAACAATTGAAACACTTGTAAGATAAAGCATATTCATAATCTATTTGCACTAAATATTCTGAACATAGTGTGAGAAAGATGGGTAAGAGCTTGCTGCAGTTTGGCCAGTTTAAGTTGACAAGTGCCAGCGCTTTCAGCAGCCGCGCAAATTTGAGAGATTAGTTAGAACTCAGTTCGGGTTAAGTTCATTCGAAGATTCGTAAATGTTTGTAACAACAAAATGGATAACAGCAATACTGACAGTCGATAGACATATTTTAAAGACGGTCGATAGACATGTTCGAGAGGCAGCTTTATCACTACGTAATTGTCTCAAAAGATCCTCGATTTTGTTATGATGGAGCTGTATCTATCATCAGTAGATAGAAGAAAACTGTTGTTTTGCGTTCATACACGTAAACGAAAGCCAACACTGGCATTTTTGCCTGTCATTGATTATATAATTAATTACGCAAGATTTCTTACATTTTTACTGCTTTTTCGCAATGTTATGGTGTTTCAGGAGCACATGTGGCGCAGTGGTTAGAGGTGCCCTGCGTTGCACACGAGGTCACTGGTTCGATCTCGCCGCTCATGGCTCACCAAGCCATCCATCCCTCCGGTGTCGGTGAATTGGTACCAGACAGGTCTCAGACTTGTCTGGGAGGATAAGCAGCACTGACTCGGTTCAGAGGGAGGCCACCGCGAGTCATTGTAGAGGCCAGATGTGCATTCAATCACCTCAAAGGAAGTTAAAACATTGAAGTCGAATGCATGGCGCATCCCTCAGGGATTGATTAACGCAGAGAGCTTTATCCTTCATCCTTTATGGTGTTTCATACGTACCTCAGGGAAGTGAGCGATGGGCAAAAACTTGACCTCCGGTGGGAGTTCAACCCGCATTTCACTCATACAGGGAGTCTTCAAAATTTAGTCTAATTCGGCATAACCTTTTCATACACGTATTGTTTCAAAGTAGAGAGTTTTTTTATCTCCTTCAAACTATTTCTATCAAGGGTTTTCTCACCTTACCTTCAGTTCTTTCGGTATACGCCCACGTTGCCAGAATTTCACAGAGCTTATTCACTTAGTATATAATTGAGCAGATGGACAAAAAGCCAACACTTTTGTTGGAAAGCTTACGCTGAAACAGAATAGTAATTACCTTCAATATATCTAATAATTATTATTCAAGCTAGCATGTCATGTGTCTGTATTGGGCTGGTAAGGGCTCTTGTACAGCCCGAGACACGTGTTTCGTCCTTACAGACTCACAGAGATAATGATGAAAGGATCTATTGAAATTTGAGCGTGGTCTAAACAAGCACTTGAGATAAGGTATAATTATGATAAAAGTACCAGCCAATGAGCAATCGAGTGCACAACACTCGGTGTTAGGTGAATGTTCCACCTGACACAAAGTGTAAAGCGCACGTCGTCGATAACTATATATAAGGAGTGTGACGCTCCCGAGAGAACTGACTATGAAAAGATCAACAGACGACGGGTTCTGCCCGGCTGATGAGTCTGTAGGGACGAAACACTTGTCTCGGGCTGTACAAGAGCCCTTACCAGACCACATGACATGTTGGCTCAAATAATGATGAAAGGATCTATTGAAATTTGAGCGTGGTCTAAACAAAGCACTCGAGATAAAGGTGTAATTGGGCTCTTGTACAACCCGATACACGTATATCAACCTTAAAGTCTCGTCAATCGAGCAGAATCCTTCGTCTCTAAGTGGTCCCACTCCAGAGCCCAGAAATAGTTGAGAAAATTCTGCACTGTCGCTCTCTGAATATGACTGATACGCATTCAACGAGTACATTATGATAAATCTTCATATAAGTGGTATGTTGTCAGCATTTGGCAATATTTTGCAGCATATGCTGAGTTTCCCTCTACAATTTTTTTGAATATCTATACTTTCCTTACGATCATCGGGTTCAGTGACAACGAGTAGGTGGTCACTGAATTCTCTCAAAAATGGATTTCGCATAATTCCATAGGTGAACGGAGCTTTTCTCAACTCACACCCATCACAACATCGTGCGTTGAAGAACCAACAAATTCAATAGAAGGAGATTTAGAAGAGGGATTGAATGCGCCGAAATGAATTCTTAGGATAAAATCTCAATAGAGGTCATATATACTCCAGGTCCTTTTTACAACAATATCGTATAGCTTACGTCTTCGCGGATATTATAAGTATGAAATGTCATTTACTGCATTTCAAATTATACAAAGATTCCATAAACTCGCACAAAAAATCCATTTTATGATGCACCACTGTTTAAGGGGCTGAACTAACGTGAGTAACTACACTCAGTGAACATTACAAAGGTGACCACAAAGTTCAAAGTGCGAAACATTTTTTTCTACTTAGATGTTGTAAAAGTGGTGGTATGTAGCGGAACGCTTATTAGTACTTCTTTTTTCAGCTGAAGGCATATTCTTCAACAATGTGAACGCGAAGAGTATAAAATCGCTGAGTTTGCTCGAAAAGTCGTAGAAATCCGGACATGACCAAGCAACGAAAATCATGGCTCCGTAATTTCTACTCTTCTTCAAACCAATACGTGAATACTGTGACAGAGAAACGATAAGCGCATACAGAACATGACAAAGATTATTTGCTGAGAAAGCATTGTAATCAAAGTCATTTTTCAGGTAAAACAGCTAAACTCACTTGGTAACCAGCACACAATGTGTAAATGTTTTTGTCGGTTTTTAAGTTGAAGTTATCACAGCAACGAACACGGAAAAATGTAGTTCGAGGACAAATAGATTTTGTATCTTTTTTAATCATGTGACCGCAGAGAATACTCGAAAATCATCACTTTCATTCGGTTCGTAGTCCGTACATGAATCCCACAAAATCCGCTCCGTAAATTTCTACTCTTCTTCAAAACAATACGTGAATATTGCGACAGAGAAACGATAAGCGCATACAGAACATGACATAGATTATTTGCTGAGAAAAATTGTAACCAAAGTCTTTTTCAGGTCAAACAGCTAAACTCACTTGTGTCAACCAGCACACAATGTGTATATATGTTTTTGTCGGTTTTTAAGTTGAAGTTATCACAGCATCCGAACACGGAAAAATGTAGTTCGAGGACAAATAGATTTTGTATCTATTTTACATGGCCCGCTATGACGATTCACAGCGAGAATCTCACTACTTTCATTCAGTTCGTTTCCTTGAATCAATCCTCCACAAAGGATTTCGCATATTTCATGTGTTGCTTCGGCTGCTGATTGTGAATTTAATCTTTATATGAATGATGGAGAGCACATTGAGAAGACTCTCCTGGCAAGATCCGAGCTGAGGCATTTTTAGGCGTTCAGATAATTGATTACGAGAAATGTTAGGAAAGGGATCGAAGTAGCGCAACTCTTCTAATCTCGTTTCTTCATACACTACATCACTAACTACTGAGATACCCCCTCCTCCGTTAAATAGATATATCAACAATAATGTGGTGCTGATGGGAAATATGGTTTATAAGAAAATGACAAGGCGGAGCTAAGAAAAGGAAGTTGAAGCAGATTGTGCTGTATAGCGACTATGGGGCACTAATACAAACAGGCCAAGTGGACGAACCATCAGTGTGTTTATCCGCCGCTTTTCAGTTATCCTCCCCTCCAGCAAATAGTGAAGGGTCAGGATTCTTCTTCTCCACCTCTTTTCTTGTACTGTACTGTTGAGAAATCTTCGATCAAAAATGTGTGAAATCTTCGACAAACGCCGGAAGGTGAACCTGTGAATTTACTCTTAGTTCTCAAACTGTAGTATACTCTCCGTACGGCTTGAGAAACTTATCAATGTTCACAATATGAAGCTTTCAATTTGAATTGCTGAAAAACTAAACTATCACAATTTGCTGTATAGATGGGACGAATAGGAAAATATGGAAACTTTCGCTGCATTTTCAGTCGACTTTCTTAAGCTACGTCATGAACATTCATAATAGTTCACAAGAATGTTTGAAGCCTTTCCGGTGTTGATACGTAAGCAACTGACATATGAATCTTGAAGAGGCTCGAAGCATTCCTCTGACTATATTGAATGTTTATGGTGAAGTATAAAAACGGTAGACTGCTATGAATATTACCATTTTTTGAATTTTTGTGACATGTTTGTTTGATGATAATGATTGTACTACTATAAAAGCAAAAAAATGGGTATGGTTCAGTTTCTTTTACATGGCCGGCCAAAGGAGTCGAAGCCGGAGACGAGGAGAAGTCGAGGAAGCCGCAGGAGCCCTAGTTACTCACGACAGCTGAGCCGACGTTCATTTTCGTGCCGATTATACAGCGCAGCCGCCGTTCGCGATTATGTGAGTTTAGTTATATATTGTGGATACTCTGAGCTAAATGAGTATATTACACGGCGTAGATAAAGAAAGTTCGCTTACGGCCACTGTTTGTGATGACTTCCAATAGTGTGAAAATTAGTGATTCACATTGTTGTGCGCCCTCCTATCCAGTCGTTGTAGAGCATGCTGAGTGACACTGCAATGCTTCAAATCTCGATCCCTGGTTTGTTCGTTTGTTGCGTGAAGCGAAAGCACATTGTCGTTGCCGAGTTCTCTGCCTTCGCTAGCCTACGCAATGCTGTGCCTCGAAAATTTCACATATATCTTTGAGAAATACGGTCTAATCTTCTTCAAAACTAGGTTAACTGAAGCTTCTCTTCTCAGTCCGATGTAGTAGGACTGGAAGGCACCGATGGGGTAGTCACCGGGATCATGTCGCATACTTCGCTCAAAATCTTAAGGAGAAGAAGAAATCTCAGTCGGACAACAGTCGTAGAGTCCGCCGCACGTACGTGTGAAAATCTGTAACTCTCCATGCACAGTGTCTTGTAGATACCTTAAAATCTTAACTGCCATGTCCTCTCACTGAGTGGCTCTCTGCATTTTGCCGTTTTCCATAAAACCAAGGCGCGCTTGTGTCTTCTTGTCGCTGTTTGTTCATCAAAATGCTATTGATTTCAATTTCAGAGTCGGTCGCAGGCGGCGCCATTTCCGTGCTGCGATGCTCTGGACCATTTTGTGAAGTCGCGACAGACAGAGAGAGGATCATTGAAGCAGGCCCACCCGTTAAGAAGACAAATAAACATTCGCTTGTTTTGTTTGCTCGAATAACCAGAGCAAAGACGAGTAATCAGCACCTAGTAATCACACACCAGTAGTGTCACCCGTGTTCAACCGAGTTGCACCAAAAGATTTGGAGCATGAAATGGTTCTCAATTATGGGAGGTGATCAGTGGTATACATGGAGATTACGGAAAGTGATTTTATACCTATGAAATACGCTACGTTTGCGTATGCGTTTCCATGCGTACTAGATTTGATCCGTCTTCACAGCCAGGTGTTCTGGATTCTTCACATAATACCATTAACTTTGCTATCTCGCCACCGTCATCCAGTGTGGTGGTCGCCTTTGTGTATGGCTTTCAGAGAAGTAAGACTCTGTTAATTTTGTACGTGATAAATATGGTCGAGCATACACTACTAATAATTCCAGTCATTGCAAATTTGATGAAATTGCCAACCAATCGCAGAACAGTCAGTCAGAGTACATAAAGTTCACCCGTAAGAAACCGAAAGAAAATTGGCTCCCATTTTCAAACGTTCCGGTCAACCTGTCCAAAATCTCCTACAATACAAAATCGTACCGAAAGCCAAGCAACAAAAACATCTTAGTTCACCACTTATCAGCTCATCCTTCACACATAGAACGCGCACTTCTGAAGAACATGTTCTGAACAGCGGCAAATGTGTGCACAGAAAAAGAACACAAGGTGGAATATTTAGGCTTTGCGCGAAAAATAGCCATCTCTAATGGCTGACGATACGGTAGGAGCTTTCCAGGTTAGATTCAGGGGAAATTCTATACCCCCAAACGACAATTTTAGAGAAAATAAGATTCCTTTCCTTCTGCCTTTCATCTCTGACGAAATATGCACAGCTATTAAAAGCTGATTAAAAAGAGCAGGTTTGGATGATTCGGTATCAATAGTTGAAATACCCCAAAGACACTAAAGCGTCAATTAGTCCGCAACCGACTGTATGACCGCCTTTGCGAAACCAATGACTGCAAAGTTTGTCCGAACAGCAGAGACGGCAACTGTATGAGATCGGGTATAATCTACCTAATCTTTTGCGAGGCGTGCGGCGAAAAGTACATTGACGAAACGAGTAGGCCACTATTCCTCCAAGTAAAAGAGCACCTAGTTGGGTTGCGCAACTCTGATCTAAAAACTCGACAGGAACGCATAGGGACCAAAAACATGCAGGAGTAATGTTTAGCGTGAAATTCACGATCCTCGCACAGGAGTCAAGAACATCTGCGCGTAAAACCTTGGAAGCCTTTTGGATACATAACAAAGGCCCGAAAATGAACCGAAAAGAGGAGTGCCTCGTAATCACGCGTGACCTCGAACCATACCTCAGGCTGATCTTTCCGGCCCGAGTTAGGCACAGCCCACTGATGCACTGACCTTAATCGGCTGGTCTTCAATGAAAAATTGAAGACCCAAACATCAAAACGGTGCGTGTTTTGAAGTGAAGTCTTTACTGTGCGATCGAAAACTCATTTTAACGTTTTCTGCTAGGGTTATGGAGGTTTTCGATTAGTGGATTGTGGATCAATGTGATCTTTCCAGGCTCTGAAAAAGGCGACCCGCCGAAACGTTAGCCACCTCGAATATTGTATATTCACTAAGTGTATTGTCGTATGGTTCGCTAATATTCAATAGATGTATCAGTAACACTCGGAACGGCTAAATAGAAGAAAATACTCATTATTACTTGACTTGTGTGATTTTTCTCTTCTATTTCCGAAAAGTGGAAGTCGCTAAAGAGATCCCTTGTGGAATTTTAGAAAAGCAGAACTTTGGAAAAGGATGTGATGCATTATGATATACACACTCTGGAAAGATCTCTACAGATAACGTTGACCTCAAGAATCGGCGTTTGTCAGCTGCAATAAGGTGTCATGATGAACTATGACATTGTTCATTTCACTCTATTCTTAGAGGTGCACCGGGACGTGAAGTTCTTAAGGAAGCTTTCCCGGAGTCAGTTCCGCCGTTGAAGTTGCAGAATGTAGTCATTTATGTTAATCGTCCTATAGATCTTTCATTGGCATGTGCTAGCAGCACGCTAACATGAACGCGTCGATAGACGTACATGAGAACATATGCTTCACTTCGAAACCACAAGCAAATAATCCTATTTCTGAGTACAGCTATCATCTTAACAATATCAGGTAAGTGATGGCCTATAATTGCTTTTTATTCTACTATGCCTTCTTTTAGGATGACGAGCTACCTACTTCAAATGCTGACTTAACGCGAACCCTTCACTGAATTGATTCGTGAGCGGCGCAATTTTGAATTAGTCCGATTTTGCATATTGTGCCGATTCCAGCATTACACTGAATTAGTTTCCTCACATTCGTCATCTCCGATGGTTTTCAAACCTATATGTAATTCTGCTCTTGCTTGAAGGCTTTTGTTCTTCTTCACTAGTTGATGAATATTGTTCGAGTAAATGTGTGCATGAGCGCTGTGGTTAGCTGAGCTTTGAAGGACATTCATTAAAGATCACAATTAGCTTTCGTAGATTGTAGGGATCGAGCTGATTCCAGACAAATTTTGTACCAACTTCCTGACACCGAAGAATCGTGATGTGGTTTCTTTCGTACTTGTTCTTTTTTGGTGCTTTATACTTAGCTTATTTAGTCAACATCGCTGATTTTCCTAGAACTTCAACATTCTTTTTTGAGCAGCCGCTTAACGGGATCAGACATATGGTTAACTATTAATGAGAAGTAAGGTAGCTTTGGCCTTGTATCGCGCCTTGTACATGAGTGGTTTGACATCAACCTATGAAACTCGGTTGTTTATTGCTCGGTATACCGATCAAGTGGGAATAAAAGCATTTCATCTTATTGTTGTGATATAATTTTGAAAGTACGATTCGATGAAGGACCGACATAAGTGGAGAGCTATCTTCTAGTGAGATTACTACATTCATACGGTGTTCACGCTATTTTAAGCAGATCGTTCAATAATGATGCCACTGAGTCGTGAGTCAGAATCGTTTATGTCATTTGAACAAAAGGGTTTTTAGTGATGTATCTTTGCGTTTCCACAAGCAAAGATATTTGTTGTGAACAGAGAAATTATGCACATTTCCATGAAATTGCTACAGTCAAAATGAATAGTAGAAAAAAGCGTAATGATCATGAACTGAAGATTAATCTTTCGTGTTAATATTCCAGATCTCTGAAAATTCAAAATCTTCTAGAAATGGAGAGATGATAACGCCATCATCACTATGTTCTTTATTCGACTCTTTCTAGAAACCTCGTTTCAGAACTTCGATATATCTCAAGACTGATTTTAGCATTTATATAAACTCTGAGCAAAAATACGACCTCAGACGGGAGTCCAACCCGCGCTTCATCTATACCGGGGACGAGAGGTGGCGTAGAAGTACCTCTGTGGTGTAGTGTAGCACGCGTCCCCAGGTATGACGAAACGCGGTTCGACTCCCATCTGAGGTCGTATTTACGTTCATCACCCAGTTCTCCTGGATGTATATGAAACATCATAAAACTCGAAAAAAAGCAAACACCAGAATTCTAGAGTATTACTGATCTTAGCGCTTTAGAGGTTTTGGTACGTTAGTGGCTTACATACTTTTCGATTATTCTGCTCGCCTCGTCAGAGCCACACATCTCACCAGCCATTCTGCATGATAGGGAAGGAAGACAGTATATCAAGAGCTGACGACTTGGAATGTCGTTTGGGTCTTTCATCAGTCGATGGCACATGACTGCCATCTATGATACAGACATTGTCCTTTATTCAACTGTTCTCACCTTCATTAGTCATGCTTGCCCTAAGTTTTTTTTTTCTTCAACTTGTTATGGCTTTCATGCGTTTTGCTTGAAGATTTTCTGTTCATGTCAAAGAAATCAGCAAAAACTTTATTGAGATACGCTCAAGATCATTGTAATGCAAATTTTCGGCCAAAAAAAAAACAATGTAGCGAATGATTATGATGTGAAGTCTAAAACAAACAGTGATACTGTGGCATCTGATGACATAATTCACAGGTACGGAATGCTTCAAACTTCGATCTAGTTCAGAAGAACAACGAAGTGTTCATTGTAGGCAGCTTTGTTTAGTAAGCGAGAATAAGATAAGACGAGAAGATGATTTCCGCATTATTGCCGAGTATGGTGAGAAGAATGCAAACTGCCAAGATACACCTACAGCCTTTCTCGAAGAACACACCGACTGTCTGAAAATTTTCGCTATGAGGTTGAAATAAGTTTAGGCTGAAATCAAGCTTGAACTACATAAAACAATGCTTTTCATGATGCAATATAGGGTAGTGTAGAAACCAGTTCAGTGCAAATGTCAAATAGTAGAGGAGCTTCGACGTTTATAAACCCTTAATTGCCACTCGATGCATTCGACTCCACTACGATAATGAATCCATGTCTGGCCTATATAATGATTTAAGGCGGCTCACTGATCTACCAAAACCCTGTTTTTATTCTTCCACAAGTGTCATTCCATTTCATCAATGCCACAACGACCACGAACTTGGTTGGATCTCGGTTACGGAATCGAAGCAGTCATGGTCCATCTTTTTTTTGCATTTCATCTCCAATAAATGCATTTTTCACACGGACTCATCAACTTAGTGGGTTTGAAAAATAGGTATTCGAGCACAGAACCTCTTTACAAATGCTTTTGTTGCCATTTTCTCTTCAAGCTCTCATCGCCACTATTCTTTTGACTTTGCAATTTCATAAGTTTCACCTTATGTGTGGGATAATCGAACTAATCTAAAGCAACTAGTGAAAAAATTAATAGTATAGCAAACCTCCCAAAGGAGTTTTGCTATCTTTTCGGGAATTACATAATAATTTAGGCAACGCAAATGGTCCACGACCTTGGTATCTGGTATCGCAGAGGTTCTAGGACCTTAGACAGAAATGGTCCAAGTGACGAGGGCGGCACCCAGCTGCCACCAACCTCAACAGTCAGTTCGATCGCGGGGCATCATCCGTAGGTCGTCTGACATTACCCGGACCACCTCACCTCAGTACATTGTCGGTCCATTATTGCTCTCTCCACACAATCTCGTTGTCTTGTAACTAATTGCTCTCATAAGGTTGCATTCATACAACTCAGATGAATTCAATAGAACTGTGAGCGGAACATAGCACTTCCGTGGCGGAGCAAACTCACTTTGGCTATGCGCGTCCCACCACCGCGGTTTAGGGATTCTGCCCATATCTAATCACTAGCGACCCCACTGCTAACACTATATACTCACCCACTGGATCTCGCCGCCGGTGTTTCTACTTCGGGACGAACATAGCAACCCCAACGGTCTCCGCCGCTAAGTCATGCTTCGTCAATCACAATAACATGATCATTTGTTATAGCACGGTCACATGCAATAACATTATCAATTACAATAACATTCTCAGTCACAATAACATTGTCACTTGTCATATTGTCACATGCAATAACACTATCACTTACAATAACACCGTCAGCTACAATAACACCACTTGCCATAACACTGTCGCTTACGATAACATTCATAGCATCGTCTCATCTTCCTCTTGATACTTCTCATCAACCGGTCACTCATATTGATTTACAGCATATGTTCGCATGACGATACGTTGTGATCATGTATATATTATTATATTATCATTATAGTAATGCAAGTATTTTATAGGTTGTTCGGTTCTACCATATTGTTTGGTTCTACCACATTGTTTGGTTATACCACATTGTTTGGTACCACGCTATTGTTTCGTTTCGTCCATGTATAGTATAACCCGTATAAACCACTGAACCTTCACGATACATTACGAATCCACTGAACCACCACACATAATTTAGTACATCGGCTACAAACCTTTGCTACAAATAGTGCGTTTTAGTGAAGTTCAAGATAAACGAAAGCACATCATCCAAAATTAATCAGGTCGGATTTAGTATTATACTACACTACATTTTTCTACAATGCCAGAATCCAAGTATTTTTTCATATGAAGTTTTCAGCAATGCGCAAACTCGGAAAAGTATATAGTTGTAAAGAACTGGTTGGAAAGATCAAATAAAATTCTGTGTTATTCAACCGCTTCAGGAGGTGGTATGATGCTTCGAATACACCCATTGATGTAGAGTGATGCGCGAAACTTTCTCATCAGTAAGGACTAGAAACCGCAACCCACTCTTTCCGGGAGCGCGTGCTCTATCCGTTACACTACTGAACCATCATACTACCGCCAGAAGCGGTCAAATAAAAAGGAATTTCATATGATCTTTAATACCCAATATCTGTTAGCGTGATTGGGTTAAAGTGTCGAAATCGGCTACCCGAACCAGGCCGTTGACGGCTCACAGATTTATGCGCTGTAGCGCCGAGAGAGTGTTGTGCAAAATGTTAGTAATGCAACGGATACAGCATGCGCTCCCGGGAGGAGTGAGGTGCGGGTTCTAGTCCCGGCTGACGCGAAAGTTTTGCGAATACTCAACATCAATAGTCAGAAAGAATGGAGAAAAAATTTTCGAGATGTATTTCAATGAAATCGAAAAACTTCCATGCTTGGTGAAGTCGCACGCATGGCACATCCTTTAGGGATCGATTAACTCCAGCCGCTTTTTCCTTCATAAGAACTACTTTCTCCCTCCCTTCCGTCTTTCTGACGATGTATGTGAACATTGGTATGGAACTGATTAAATTGAGAGTCGGTAGTAAAATGTGAAGTACTTGTTAAACCCACACAATGCATCAGTTCAGTTTGATTTGGGTAAACCGTGCCCATAACTTCGGGGTGTAGAAATCCATGCCAAACATCACTGCGAAGCTCTTTCTCCAGAATTTGAAGGAGAGGCAGGTCGAGATAAATTCGGAAAAATTTACCAGTTGGGGGATCCACATAGTGTGTAATGCTGAACCAAAAATGAAAAATCTGAATGTTTCATCATAACCTCTCCTAAATCCCATCCTAACCGAATTTCCATACTTAGTAACGTTAATAGTATAGCTGCGCAACTACCGCAAACATCTATCAACACTTGTCTATTTCAAGGCTACAAATGAGTATTCGACCCTATTCGCTGGACATGAACGTTTCATAAAACTTAGTAGTCATTCGAAAGCTCAACTCTCTGGCTAACGCGCTAAATGATCGGTTTTTGAAAAAACCTTTTTTTGACGTTGTTGCAGAAAAAACTTTGTGTTTCACATACCTAATTTTCTCGCAAGACAGAGCTCTTCTTTAGACTACTAGTAACCATTCGATAGCCTAGGATTCAAGGAATCCAACGCTGCGCTTATTCACCGGAAATATAATTTCTGTGCAATGTAGCAGGGAAAACTGGATCTGGTTTCGTACATTCAGCTTGCCTGGTTACAGGTTAATCTACGGTCGCGGTGTCTGGTGGCTGTAGATGCGATGCGGCGACCGGCCACGATCGATCGATTAGCGCTTTGGAGAAGAACGATTTCTGTCATCAGAATAGGAATTTTTCTTCGCTTCGAAAAAAAGCTCCAGATCAAAGAAATGACTTTGATACTAAAAATTTTTCTTTACACGTTCATGTGCTCCCAGAAAAGTAGTAGTTGAATTACGCAGCAAATGTGAAACATATTTTTATTTTGAATTTTACAGCGTTAAAAGGGTCTTTGATAGAACTAGCTATCTACTGCGCTAGCCAGATAATTAAAATTTCGAATCATTACTAGCACTTCCCAAGAAAAGTTCTTGTCCGGCGGATGGTGCCGAACATTCATTTGTCTCCTTATAATGGACAAGAACCGATCTATCATTTAAAACTGCACTGTCATTTAAATGTAGAACACTTTTTGTAATCGTTTTTCCGCCTTTTCTGGATGACTGATAATCAGCTGGAGATAACGAAACGCTTATATAAAGAAGTCGTGCCCTTTATTTGATTAATATGCGCTTACCATATAAACTCACCAATCTCTGTAAAACTAAGTGCACTAGAACTGTTCATTGTTAGTCGACTTTCATCATAAAACTGATTCAACCTTAATCTCATATTTTCTCGTTAGATAAATCGCAACTAACTATTGTGCCATAAAAAATAATCATGTTGCTGGTGCCCTCTCACTATTTACGACAGTTATTATAGAAAACTGAAGTCTGAATGAAAACATGAGTGATTCCCATAATACCGACGCGAGTTAATTGAGAGAAGCATCGGATTTTTCGACAATGAAGTCAAAAGTGTTTGAACAGACCTCTCTTAGCATCTAGCGTTTTTTCAAAATATTTACTTATTTTAGTAAACATTTGGATAGCCTACTTTCTCAAACTCTTTGGCGAATCCAAGTGCACCTTACCTAATTAGTGGGCTTTTGTGAGAACCGTAGCAATTCAAAGCATTGATCTACTCTCGCTAAGTCCTCTGGGTAAAAACTTCGAGCTTTTTGAGCTTCGATAGTGTGTATTGGTAACTCAAGGTGTATTTATGGCATAAGTTCGCACCAATAACATTGTGACTGGATTACCATTAAGTGTGGACATGATCTTTTCAACAGTCGGCTCCTAGACATTAACCCCCGTCTTCGTTCAAAATTCTCAGAATTTCTGTTTCCTTATTCTGTTTTTATCTACTCGTTGATTATGTGATCTGATGTTACATATTGTGCACATAACGGCACTTCTTTCTTCCGAGTCGCTGCCTTATGCCTGTCATCCATAAATGTGTGTGTGTGGAAAGCGCACATGGCTAACTAAATCCGTAGTCCCAATTCTCACGCTCCACCATAGCAAATCGAGCATTGCACATAGCTCAATACTCGAACATCCTACGATAATGGAAATACATTCATTCGCTTTCATGAACACTTTATGACAAAAGTACACTCTATCATGGAACTTTGTTACGCCATTTGAATGATTACGTATACAGCCCGTTAAATGGAAATGTAGACTTCCTCTATTTCACATGATCCAACATCGTATTTATCCCCTCGACTCCCACTTTGATTTTTTCACGCAAAAGGAGGTGGGATCGAGCGGCGAGCGAGTGCAGCACTTTACAATGCCAATATGGTTATCTAATGAAACCTAGAAATTTATCACCATTAAGGAGCGCATGTGGTGAAGTGGTTAGAGGTGCTCAGCATCTCACACATGGTCAATGATTCGATGTCGCGATCATGGCGCACCAAGACATCCATCCTTCCGGGGTCGGTAAATTGGCACTAGACTGGTCTCAGACTTGCTTGGGAAAATAACAAAGAAATAATAACAATGACTAGATAAGGGAGGCCACCTTGAGTCATTGTAATGGCCAGATATACATTCATTTACCTCGAACGATGTTAAAAATTGAAGACAAACGCATGGCGTATCTCTCAGGTTCAAGAACTTTATCTTTTATCCTTCAGTCACCGGTAAACGGGGTCAGTCATCAATGAATGGATAAATACGATAGAAGAGATTTGAATAAGGCAATCTTTGGTTACAGCATAGCATAAGGATTACAAAACAATAAGTTGTTCGTCGAATATGACGCTGCACATTGCGATACGATGTCACTTCATCGATAAGACGCAACAATTTCAGGAGAATAGTGAACTTCAGGAGTTGGAATTACATAAAGTCATAGAAGAGAATTGTTCTATTGTACTATAGGTATTGAATTTATAATTATTGACTTATATTCTGCCATGGAAATCATTCATCGCTGCATCTTTTCTGAAGTACTCAAAAAGAGGAATGCAAACTCCAGTCTCCTTTGCAGTATTCTCTCATTTAATGAAGACAACGTCTTCTTAGATTCACAATTTAGCAAATAAATCCACATGTTTCCATTGTAGTGTGCGAAGTACAAACTCTCGGCAACTGCGTGGTGCGCGACGACGCAATCAGTGCCTTCTGTAGAAAAAAATTCAGACTCAACGGCATAAAGTACAGAGCTCAGCAATTCTTGACTCGAGTCGTTCCCTTGCATTCTTGCTTCAAAGGTCTTCGTGTTGTTTTGGCCACTGCTTGACGATTTCATCCTCTTTATAGTTGTTGTAGAGCTGGTCAAGCCGATTCCCCTTGAAATTTCAGGAGATTGCCGAGCTAAGGCGTTCTTACGTGATTACAGTAAAACGTTGTAGAAGCGGGTCGAACCTGCACCTCAGTTTGTTATGGCATGCATCACTGACCGCAGCATAAATTCCCACATGAATTATACTTAATTCATTTTTGATATTAACACGTGCACACCACTAAAGTATGACTCTGATTGGAGAGTGCAGTAGTGCATCGGCTCAGTATGCGCCTCTGGGTAGGGTGAAGTGTAGGTTGGAATTCCACCTGACGCAGAACATCTTACCTCCGCCAAAGGGCGGTCATCAGATAAATGGAATTCTGGCTGGAGAATAGATAGATTTGTATACAGCTGAAGTGAAGTACAACTGTATAACAAGAAAATAAGATGTTTGACAAAGCACTCCAACCTACACCCTGTTAGTATCAGCTAAGAATACGTGTTACAAGTGTAGGTGGTCTCACCTTGTAAAATCACCACTACCAATACTAGACATCGATTAATAAAAAAGCATAAAGGATAAAGCTTTCGGCGTTTATCAATCCCTGAGGGATGCGCCATGCATTCGACTTCAATTTTTAACTTCGTTTGAGGTGATTGAATGCACATCTGGCCTTTACAATGACTCGCGCTGGCCTCCCGCTGAACCGAGTCAGTGCTGCTTATCCTCCCAGACAAGTCTGAGACCTTTCTGATACCAATTTACCGACCCCGGAGGGAAAGATGGCTTGGTGAGCCATGAGCGCAAGATCGAACCAGTGACCGCGTGTGCGACGCAGGGGACCTCCAATCACTGCGCCACATGTGCTCTATCGATTAATATAATAGGATAATTAGAGAATATGACTTGCTTCAATGATTACTCCCTGGTTCTGTCTCATTTTTTCTAATTTCTATAGATATTTTTAGCAAAACCAAAATCGATTTAAGCAATATTCATAGGTAAACCGGAAGAACGAAGATCTTCAACTATTTGCGCAAATAATGAATTATACAAAATTGACTACCATAATTTGGAAAACAAATGCAATAGTCGAGCGGATCTCATAGTGTGATGAATGTTCGAAGAAATCTTGTAAAACAAGCGTGAATCTGAGCGAGTAATTTTTTCAAAAACACCGGATGAATCTAAAGTGCAAGTTTATACGAGAAATCAACACAGCCACGAGTGTTAAAATAACTTTATTGTCTTCAAAGATAATAGGAATGTTAGTGGAAACAATTACAAATTTAGTACAACCAAAACAATTGAAAACAAACAACTTCGAAATCTTCTTCTTAGAACATGGAAAAAACTCAACTAAAAAAAACATGCCTCTGTTCGAATCAAGATAACTATGAGTAACTACTATACGATATATCAATTTCGGAATAATTCATCAAACTTTACAATTACAAGTTTAGTACATTCAAACAATTGAAACAAGCAACTTCAAGAGCTAATTCTTATAATACTGAAAAAGAACATAATTTTGAAAAGGATGCTTCTTTTTGAACCAAGATAGCTATGAGTAACTACTATACTACATGTCAAATTCGGAATAATTCATAAAATCTCATCTAAATTATCGGCATTACTCATTTTGTTAAGACGGGCGACTGAGGAGATACTTGTCCAAAATGGTTCTGTACACATAACGGAGCACATCAACTTCGGCTGTTGTCGCAAATGCGATGGCAGACTTTCAAGCGCGATTTTGATGCTGTGAAGACAAGGCACATCTATCGTTATCGACGCAATTTGTTCTCATTTGGCTCTCGTTCGAAGCTCTGAGCCTCATCGCGTACCTCTTCCGTCTTCGGAATGTTTAAAGAGTTGAATGCTTCGCTCGGTTCCTGGACAGTCGTATAAGTAACATCTTAATTATAAAGAGGACATTTTGATTGAAAAAAAATGTTTACAGCACTTCCTGTTTAAGCCCAACGGATTTTGAATACCTTAGTAACTCTCTTGAATTGGACTAGGAAATTGGTAATGTATTTAGAAGGCTCGTGTAGTGCAGTTTTCACAAGCGCTGTAACGTATACTTGATGGAACTCGTGTTACCGAGCACTCATTCGGTACCACTGGGATGGGGGTGAATTGAACCGAATCATGTCTGAGAGGGGCAGGATGCTGAACTGAGAGGAAGGACGAAAACGCTTACTTAGTACGCTCGTAGGCCCCTAACAGATCATTATGTGTTGATACTTTACTCGCCTCCACGATGTTAACTGATTTCGAACATGAATCATCCGTGACGGATCAATCAGCGAAGAATGCTTTACGCTTTACAATACTACTGGTAAGAATTGCACTGACGATAAAGTCACTATTGTTCACATGATTATCACTAACCTGAATGCTATCGTTCCTGTTCAGAATTGGACCATTTGATGCACTTTTGAAATTTAACCTCCTCCTCCTCCCACGAAGCGGTGAATGTTGAGTTCCACACTATGATAACACAGTACGCAGTAGCTATAGAAGGTCACCATTTGACCTGCGATTAAGGGATTATTTGAAGAAACAGGATCAAATCATGGCGCGCATGCCCAAGAGGCGACCCACTACACTCACTCGCCACATGGCCCATGAGTCAACACATGAACATAGAGTATACTCAAAAGAAGCGCTCCCACTGATCGTCTGAACTGGATTATTCAAACAAAGCTCGTATCTCACTCATTAAATCAGGAGCTGTGACGACCGCTACTTGAAGGAACGACCCAGGACGACCTGTCGGCGCGCACATTTCTACAAAAATGCGTCGTAATTAGAAACTCCACACTTAAGACACCGAATAAAATACGTTCAGGTGGCTTTCCTCACGAAGGTGAAATGAAAAATCAACAAGAAATCTTGATCTTATCAAGAGACTAAAATATAACAATGAACTAACTTGGAAAAAGTGGGCTCTGGAGTGCAAAACAGTGCGCTGACGTCCGCTTCTTGCAAATCGGACGGACGGCACGCAAAAAAACACCCTTTTTTCAGAAATCTTCTGTCTGAAAATAAGGCAATCACATTTATTTAAACCATACTGTTAGACCTTTACTTCTCCCATTTGCCTTTTAGTGCCGCAACATGGTTAGGCTCCTGGGTATTGAATTCGTACAGTTTAGATCACGCCTCTAATGTAGAAACTCAATTGAGGACATACTCCCACTTTTCCATCTTATCATCCTACTGACTACTGCCTACGAAAAAAATGAGTCACTTATAGAGACATGTGTTGTGAGTTTAAAAATCTCCCTTCTTCAGTAAAACTTCGCCCACCAAACTGAGCTATCATGAATGCCCTGCTACCACTAATCAGACCGAATTCCCATCAATTTAGCAAACATCTCATTGTAACGTTATCTTTATGATACCCTAGAAACAGCTTTAAACGTTGCACCTTACACTACCCTTGAGGCTGTAACTCATGTCAAAGGTTGAAGTAAACGAACACAATATCATCACATAAGAAGAACAATGAGCACCAACTCAATGATGATATGCTCACAACTTGCTGAGAAACAGATGACGAAAAGTCATTGTCGCCGCAGTAGCCTTTAGCATGCACCCAAGTTTGATTTGTCTTACTGCCGATGTAACACAGTTCGTGGGCGGCAGTACTTGGAAAATGTCAATCTGACAAAATGGTCATTAGTTTGACCTCACACCCCAGGCCGACCTCCTATCGTTCAGGGTCGACAAACTGGTCTACGTAGATCAGACTTGTTAACGATAATAAAAACACTGATATGTTGTATAAGTACCAAGCACGATTCAGTATATCAAACATATATGCATTATTCATCTCTACAATTTTACGAATGGAATGGAATGCACAGCGCCTCTCTTAGGGGCGGGTATCGAAGTGTTGAGCGTTTTTATTAGATTATTGATGGAATCCTAGCCATGTGAAATCCGAAGCATTACTGAACATTTTTGTGGAACTGCACTTGAAAACAAATGAAAGAAGAGAGAAAAACGAACTCGTTATGATATCGGTTTGGCGAGAAATTTATCAGACTTTCTCGTTTTTCTTTATTATTTTACGTGCATTTGAGTTTTTTATTTTCACTATCGCTTAGAACAGCTTTTTGTGGTTATTTTTATATGTAACATTTATGCATTTATTTGAAGACGGAATTATCCCGAGAGCGAAAACGATCGTCGATGCCACACTAGTATCGTTTGGGTCCTTTGGGTTTGAATGCTGCTTTGGCACTCACGAATAGTAGAAACAAAAACTTAAATGCATGGAAAATAATCAACAAAAACGAAGAAGTCTGAAAAATTCCTTGTCAACCCAATAACGACTAGTTTTGACAGAGAAACCGTGTGCTAAGCAAAGCACCGTGCAATGACTTACACAGCAACTGCCATAGAAATGGATGCATTTTCGACCAGAAATTGAAAAATCACGTACTTTTTGAATCACAGTTCACTGGAACTGATGGGTATTCCGATCGATTAGTGATTGGAACTAAAACTCCACGCAGGTTCGAATTATGTGAAGTTTCAGCAGAAGATCTGTTTGTCGTCACGTTCCTTCCACGACTACGCGAATTATGCGAATCAGCCTTCTCTTTCTTCACGTTAGGAGTCATTCACCAGCCGAAACACTGAAGGCAAATGTAATGAAATAATAACAGTACGTCAAAAGACCGCGCGGCAAGATTACAGCGAATGACGAATACGAGTATGAAGAGCAGGAATCTCTTGAACGATTAGGAATATAACTCTCAAAACTAAAGACACTACTAGATTGTGGTCCATTCGAACTCAATATTTTACTGCTCTTTTTGGAAACGTTTCACCACGTCGACCAATCAGTCGACCACGTTTGTGTGCGGTCGAAGGGCATTTCTAATCAGTGGGCCATACGCGCCTTGAAGACGTCATCTTTTTGGGGAAGAGGAAATATATATGAACAAGAAGACATTTTAGATAACAAACGATCTAGAATAGACCGAACTAAAAGAGAACTCTCTAGGTTTTGGGTCAAGGATTGAGATCAAAGCTACAAAAACACGAACATACGCTAGCAGAAACAGAGAATATGTCTATAAATGTTAGGTTCTTCCATAAGTTTTGACACTATAGCAATACATAACAAATTTATGAACCAGAGGTATTTAAAATTGCATAATTTTGGTATCGTTAAATTGAACATTTTCTTGCAAGCATCTTGATATACAACTAGCCTATACTTGCTTTAATATGGGACTCTCTTGAGTACAAATTCCCGTCCTACTCATGCACGAATGGCGCGTAAGAAAAAAATGCTAGTGAAGCGGCGCGCAAGATTAGCGGACTTTGGGCAATTATACGGTCGCAGAAAAAAAGGCCAAGAAGTGGTTCGGTGGAGTTCAAAGCTGGCGAGAACAGTCTGAGAGAACAGTCGCGCTACAGCCGTCCACGGGAAGCTCCATCAATCTTGCTCCCCTCTTGACTATCCACTTACCCCTATGCACCATTCGTGCATGAGTAGCAAGCGATTTGTACTTACGACATCTCCATCTCAAAGCAAGTATAAGCAAATTGTATACTAAGATCTTCCCAAGAAAATGCACAATTGAACGATACCAAAATCAAACGATTTCAATAACTTCTGGTTGATAAATTTTTTATTTATTTCTCCAGTGCCACAACTTATGGAAGGATCAAATAAACGAAGATTAGATAGGGATAGAGTTCTCGGCGTTGATCGATCCCTGAGGAATGCGCCATGTATTCGTCTTCAATTCTAACTTCGTCTGAAGTGACTGAATGCATATCTGGCCTTTACATAGATTCGCGGTGGCCTCCCGCTATACCAAGTCAATGCTGCTTATCCTCTCAGACAAGTCTCATAGCAATTTACCAACCCGTAAGGACGGTTGCTATGGTGACCCATGAGCGCAAGATCGAACCATCGACCTCGTTTGCAACGCCATTCAAGTCTTAGACCAACTGGTTGGTACCAATTTACCGACACCACAGGTGTGGATGGCTTGGAGCACTGAAAGCGAGATCGAACCATTGACCTTACGTGCAACGCAGAGCAGATCTAGTCAACCATTGCGCCACATGCGCTCTAAATAGAAAGACTACTAAGTCATATTCTATGCAAAACACGGTAAGCTAAGAACTGGATACCTACAACAACAATTTGTAATCGTCAGATACACTCAATTTGAAGGAAAATTTTCATTTCAAGCATAATCCCCTACTTACCAGAATATTCTAGTACATTACATATAGCCAACAGCTGTTTGCATAACTAGGTTTAATGCCGATATGTGCTTAGCAGAAAGTAACTGGTTCATGGCTGACTGCTGACGCTTATGATGTCTCATATCTAAGGAAAATTGGTAGCAAAATGGTAGCCTCGGTGGTGTATTGGTAGGTAAAAGTGCCCCCGGGTATGGGTGAAATGAGAGTTCGACATCCTCTGAGATCGAAAGTTATCCATGCACGCTGTCTGTGATCTGGAGTAAATCGAACCATAGAATAAAACCAATAGCTCAGGTGATAACAAAGTAACGTTAGACAAGATGACTTTTATATCTGATTGAAAGCAATAAGAGTAAAGTAAACATACCAATACAAGAATCGTAAACTCGGTAATTTCCTCTTTGTCAATATCTTCGGTTTCACACTACTGAAATGTGAACCTTCTCGCAGTCCTAAATGCTCTTCTTCTGTTTGTTGACTATAATTCAACGACAGCACCTTATTCAAATTACGAAATATCCAGCATAAATACTGAGTTGAGTAAAAATTTCTGGAAAATTTTTGAAAGCTTCATTTTTTGACACCTTTGTGTCGTTTTCTATTGCTTGTTTGGTATATTTTATCTAGTTTTTTAACTTCATCTCCAAAATACCTACTAAACAGCATGATTTGCGTGTGTTGATCTGGCATTTATTTTATTTTATTCTATTTTATTCGTCATCACAGTTTTCTTTTCACTGTGCGGATCCCAGTACTTCTAACAGCCACTTCGTTCTTAATCACCTTCTTAAACGGCGTAAAATATTGGTTAAGCGAGCCTCTTTGCAACCTCGACCATAGCCTGGCTGCAGCATTCCACAGGGCGTTGTTGCTAACTGCCGGAGAGAGTTAAGGAGGGGGGGGGGGGGGATGCGCGCCGCAACGAACATCACAACCACTCGGCCACGGCGCCCCGACTCAGCATTGTTGGAGAAAAGGCCTAACTATTCTTACGTTGATGAGATCAATGAGGGTGAAGGTGATGGCACGGTGACAAAATCGACTGTAGTCTCGTTTTGGTCGGCCATTTGTTTTGAATGAAAGTGACTTACAAGGCGCTTTTGATGCTGAGCCTTCATGAGCACTGGTGATTTGGCTGAAGAATTTGATGTTATGCAGCGGATCGTTGTCAACAAGTACACCAATTAGACTTTGTCCACAAAAAGCCTAGCCAGCATCCGCATGAGTTTCTTTCGACTACAACTTCCTTCGATCAATGCTATGCTCTTTGAATGGCCGTCGATCTGAATCACTCAATAAATTCGAAGAAGTACGTCAAGAGTTTTTCGATTCAAAGGAGCCGGAATGGTACTTCGACCAGATCCGGAATCTTGTAAAACGATGGCAGAAAGTCGCGGACGATGGAAGTCATACTTTGCAGAATTGTCATTGCTGTTTTGACATGGATATAACATGATTTGAACCGTTAAGGTCTAAGTGCTAGACAGAAGCCTGTTTCGACCTAGGTGGACTCCTCATTAGCACAACCCTCGGTTCTGCCGATCCTTTGAAGCTATACTCCTCTATGAAGGAATCGACGCTGAGTAGAAAATCACTGCAAGTCAGATGACAGATCCCCTGACATTGCAAAGACCAGCAGTAGAGCTTGTGGCTGCTATCCTGGCTTATATCCTTCGATTTTTTCATAGAGGAGTATAGCCTCAGGCGATCGGCTGAACCCAAGAAATTGTGCTACTGAAGAGTTCAGGTAGGAGGAAACAGGCGTCTGTGTAGCATTTAGATCTTAACAGCTAAAAAACATGTTATATCCTTATCAGTTATTACTTGTTTCGAGCGTAGTCCATAGAAAAGCGATCGAATAGAGAGCTATTGCTGTCTTTAGCGTTAATCTGCGCATGAAAACGACACTTTCAAGAATTTCCCAGAACTTTCGGCTGAACCCTAGGTATTCAAAGAAAAAAAAACATGCCTAATATCATTTTGTGGCGGTTCGTCTCCAAATTCTTCACGAAATTCATCAGCGTCATGATCATCAACATTAGCTGGAACTGTACAAGTGAACGATAACCACTAATTACTATAAATACCCTTAAGGATTTATTGCCTAAAAAGGTGAGATAGAGTGCTCATGGGTGTTGCCGTCAGATGTTTTGGCGGTATGGTTCAATCCCCGTCAAGGACACTCAAGCTCAAGAGTCGACAAAACTTCAAACGGAAGACAAAGTGGCTAACTGAGAGAAGTCTCCAATTGAAGTAGCGAAATCCGTCCGATTAAAGGATTGGTTAGTAGAAGATCAGGGAAACAATATAGGAAAACAGAGTAAAGCTTAGGGAAGCAACGAATATCGCGCTATGATGAGGGAGTACTCAAAAACGCTCTCCAGTAATGTTTAGTGATGTGCAAAAAATTAACGTCAAGCGGGAATCGAACCAGCATTTCACATTCTTCAGGGTGCGTGCTAACCAATTACTCTACCGACGCTTGTTTTGCCACCACACTCTCTATGCTGCAACGCATATTTGTAACATTACTCCACCTCAAAAAAAAAGTGGTTTGGTAAAAATATTCTTGTTGATCACAGTATACCCAATATGTCAGCATAATTGGGATCAATGCCGACAAGGCTTGTCAGCTGAAACCGTTGACGGTTGCATGCGCACAGATTTACGCGCTATACCATAGGAAGAGTGGTGGCAAAACACACGTCAGCAGTGCGACTGGCTAGCACGCGTCCCGGAAAGGGCAAAATACGCGTTCGATTCTCACCAACGTCAAAGATTTGGCACTGAGGCAATAAACACCAAATTTATCAACCAAAAGTAATGAAAACTGCATGAATTTGATATCGTTCAATAGCGCAATTTCATGCGACCATTTTGGTATACACCTTGCGATACTTATATGTTAAACGGCAATAGATGAATATTCGACCTCATTTCGCTCAACAAGAATTATTCATAGCAGTGTTAGTATTTTTCGAAAGCTTGAATTTCTGGCTAGAGCCGTGCGTGGTCGGTTTTTGAGACAGCCCTTTTATAACGCTGTGAAATCCAAAATAAAATGATGCTTCTACACCCTTTGCGCGCCTTCATTTTTCTCCCGTGTATAATTCGCTGAAAACACAAAAAGCACATGAATGTATAGAAAAAGTTCGCAGTATTTGAGCCAATCGTTTTACATGGAGTTTCTTTCAAAGCGGAGAAAAAACACCAGTTGAAAACAAGTTGCACCCACACTCTAACCTCAACCGATCGATCGATCGCCCTGCGCCCACCACCTTTCCGCGAGTTGGTCGGTAAACATGCTAGCCGAATATGTGAAGCTCGATATTTTTTCCCCGCTATACCGCACTTAAACGGTCTTTTCCGAAAAATAAGCACAGCATTGGAATCAGTGAAACCTACGCTATCGAATGATTACCAAAGGTCTAAAGAAAGAGCTCTGCTCGGCGAGCTGTAAACCACAAACCTTTTCCTTCTCCCACAGCGCTATTAGAAAGTTTGTCCGAAAAGCAAACATATTTTTTGAGTTCTTCGAGACTTGTGTTATCGGAGGATTACTAACAGCCTAAGGAAGGAGTTTTCTCAGCGTAATATAAGTGAGATAAGAAAAAAACGCGTTGTCGTGTAGAACATAATTTTATTTTGGGCTTTACAGACGTTATAAAAGGCTGTCTCGAAAAACCGGCCATGTACCGCGCTAGTCAGAGATTTAAACTGTCGAATGATATTAACACTCCTATTAGAAAAATTCTCTGTATGATGAATGGGGTCGAATATTTATTTGTCGCCGTCTAACATATAAGTATCTAACTTGCCCATATTTGATCTAAGATGGAGAAGTCGTGGAAACAAAATTGCCTGCTACATATGCCCGAATGGCGCGTTAGGGGGCTCATGCTAGTGAAGCGGCTCGCAAGATTAATGGAGATCGGGGCGATGATACGGTGGCAGAAATGACGGCTACGAAGTGGTTCGTGAAGTTCAAAGCTCGAGAGAACAGTCTGGCGGATCAGTCGTGCTGGGGTCGTCCACGGGAAACTCCATTAATCTTGCGCGCTGCTTCACCAAGCATCTTCCCTTATGCGCCATTAACACATGAGTAGCAAGCGAATTTGCTTCAACCAAAACTCCATCTGAACACTTCGGCGACCGTGAATCCATGGCCTCTGCATCTCTTAACTGGCAACTCTCGACGATCTACCTCACTTCCTCTACACCTCTGAGCCCCAGCGCGTCACTGTTAGACGCAATAGCCTGCATTTGTTGAACGCAGCACACTGGTGGTCAGAGATGCAGAGGATGTGGAGCAGACTATCCACTCAAAGATGCAGAGGTCGTAGGGGTCACAGTTCCAGAAGGGTTAAGCAAGTGCATAGGCAAGTTGTATATCGATAAATTCGCAAGGCATGCGTGAACTGAACGATACCAAAACCATGCTATTTTCATTACTTTTGCTTTATAAATTTGTCGTTTTTTGCTCTGATGCCAAAACTTATGGTACGACCAAATTCATTTCAAAATGGAAATAATAAAGAAAACACGAAACAGCAAGAAAATGTAAATTATACAAATAAAAAAAGAACAAACCTTTGATGCAAACTTCTATCATAGAAACGATAAAGAGTGCCAGTAAAAACAAGTAACTCGATCGACCCGTCATTCCCTGCGACAGATTCAATCAATTCGACTCAGAAGAAAACTAGAGCAGCTGAAAACGATCGGACGAAAAACGAATACTATGTAGTTAGTCAAGCAGAAAGAAAGATGGCGAGCGTAGCGCAATGGTTGGAGTGATGCGATGATGCCGGAAGCAGGAGTGGGTCGATGGTTCAATCCTCTTCGCCATCACTCTCTTAGAAGTCAATCATTGCGATCCGGCCACCTCCGAGATCGCAATGGGGAATCCTCCCCATCGTCAGCCGAGGCCACACATGAAATGTCGCGCGGCGACCTCCTCGACGAAGAGATGCGAGAAAACGAGTCGAATGCTCGAAGTCCCCGAATTCGCACAAGAGCTAAGGGCTCGTGGAAACAAATAAACAAAAATCGATAAACATAAATAAAAACAAGAGAAGAAATAACTATGTAAACAGCTGTCAAACACGCACGTATCGAGCCAACCCCATTGTACTTCTTCACAGAATGATCGGCACGGCGGTCAAGTTACCAATTTGGTGTAATTACAAAATTATGAGCGCTACAGTATTCAAACCGGAAGGTTACCCTTGTCCAAGTGGTTGTGATGCAGCGCCCATGAAATCGAGTTCGACCCTCAACACTCCCCGGAAGTCAAGAAGAATGCTCTATAGAACGCCACTGCCAGGTATCCTCGAGACTGCAAAGAGACATGCTCGGCTAGTATTCTACGTCATTCAAAAAAAAGGCGAAGAGCAAATCGAATGCTACTATTACTGGGATCCGCTATACAGCAAAAATTGCAATGACGGGTCCTGTAAATGAAATAAAATAAAAACAAATAGACAGTATTTGAAATCAGAAACGACCACCGTCTTGGTAGATATGAGTCGCAGGGTGGTAATCTTTCTCTGGTCCATTAGGCCGGCACTGCTTAGTAGGACGAGCTGAAAACCCGCTGCTGACTCGACTCTAGGGAACAAAATTGCTAAACCAGCAAGAATCTCCAGCCTCATTATCTTGCACACTGGGTTCTTCCGCTTACAACGTCGGGCGGTAAGACAAAAGGTGAGAGGCGATCAAATCTCACGTTAAACGAGTTCTCATTAGTAAAGAGCAAAACAAGCACGCTCAGAACACGCCATGGAGACTGCTTCTTGTTTTGCGCCTGTAGCACCAGAACAGTCTCCTCAGACGCCGCACTTTACACGCGTCCTGAGGCTACTGGTCACTTCAAATGTTATGTTTTCCCTACGAGAAACGAAAAGCAGGAAAACCGTCATAAGACATTTGAATGCGAAGTTCCCGTCACAAAATGTCGGAGGCGTTGGCTTTGTTATTCACCCACGCGCCTCCCATCTAGTCATTTCGTACAAAGTTCTACCACCGCGCTTTGCTATCCTCCGCCTCCTACTTCAAGTCAGTAACTTAATATCATCAACTGTTTTTCACTAACTTCTATAGCTGATCAGAGCGGTATAGACGCATTCTACAAGTTGGAGGAAGTCATCCGCAACGAAAAGTCCTACGAATTTGTTATTGGAGACTTTAACGTCAGATTAGGAGCGTTTAACGAAAGGGAAACAGGATAGGAAAATTTGGAATGAGAAGACGAGATGGGAACGGAGACCGTTTCGCAGAACCCCTGTCCGAAGCACTTCTCTTCCATGGTAACTCTTTTTTTGAAAAAGCAGAAATCCACCAATGGACATGGAGTTCAATGGCACGACTCATGCGGAGATCGGTCGCACACTTGCCAACACGAAATGGCACCTCTTGAAAATTTAGTCGTACCAGGAATCTGTGCGGGCCCTGATCACTCTCAAACCTCGCATGAAACATGATCTGACATTGCATTTTTGCCATTGCACTAGTAATGATATGTTATCTCTGCAGTGTGCGAAGTGGGTACTTTTTGGTTGTAAGGGGACAAACGAAAACCGATTCACTTGACAGGAACTTTTCATAGGCGCATTTGTAATCATTTGAAAGCTGAGATTTCCAGCTACAGCCCCACATCACGGTTTCTCGAAAAGGCCTATGCGACTCTAGCCCCTAGCGTGTGGACGGCTCCATGTCCTCCTCTTCGACTGTAGCCTCCAGCGTGAGAATCGCTATCTGCTTCATTCATTTCTTCTGTCCATCGGGAAGATGGTCGCTGGTTCGATTCCCTACCACATCACTTTAATATAGTTTTTTTTGCTGTCATCTTTTGACGTCGATTACTATTGAGTAATTAATATAACTGAAAACGCTCACTTGTGTAACATTTCACACTTTTGATACAAAACGTGAATCCTTGTGGTAACCACACATATCCAACTTTTCCTCGCTCTAAATGACAATGTGGTTGTTACTAGTGTAATTTGCTTCATAATGAGGATTCATGTCTATGTGATCTACTTAGTTGTTTTCGGTTCATCATGCCCTCACGCCAGTTCCTTTTACTTCGTCCAGTTCATATCTTCGCTCTCGGAGTGCAAGAAACTGCCTTAAGGCTTTTTGAACTGGAAGCAACTAAGTAGATCATATAGACACGGATTCTTATTCTGCATAACATTACATTAGAAACTACCATTTTGTCATTCAAAGCGAAGAAAAGTTGGACATGCGTTGTCACCCTATGGATTTATGTTTTGTATCGAAAAGCAGTGAGATATTAGACAACTGAGCGTTTTTTGCTACAATAATTAAGTTATTGAAGAACTCTCAATAGTAATCGACGTCAAAAAGATAACAGCAAAAAAAAAACTACAATGAAGTGATGTGGTAGGGGATTGAACCAGCGACCGTCTTCCCGATGGACGGAAGAGAGGATTGAGACATAGATTCCCACGATGGGGGTTAAAGTCGCAGAGGATGTGGTGGAGCCGTTCCCATGATAGAGGCTAGAGTTGCAGAGAGGTGGAGCACACAGTCCGCCCTTGCCAATTCAACACGCAAGCTGCGGTCTTTGAAAATCAAAGGGTTAATTACCCGTGAGCAACTACTTCTTGTTACGACTTTGAATTACTTTTATTTGGGTACGTTCTATTATGACGGCGCCATTTGGACCATGCTATAAAAGCGTATTCTTTGCTGTTATCTGACGAATATATGATTATCTGATAGCATATATCAAGTGAATTTTAGGGTTAATTTTATTTCTCATATTGTTTGATTTTAACGCCGTACCAGTCAAATTGAGATCTTTTATCATTTTCAGAGGTTTCACATCTGAAGATTTCTTGCCTGATTGGAGCTTCTTCATAACAAAATTATAAACATCAAATGGAACAAACCTTTCTGATCAAGGAAATGTGTTTACTCTTCGGTATTACAGCTGCACACACACCCCAGCCGACTAAAGAGCTCACTGAGTGTGGAACCAAATATTCTTTCGGTCGTTAGAAAGCTCGAAAAAATCCTTTTCGAAAGCAAAGTAATCAGTTATGGAAAGATTTTCTCTATCTAACGATCAAAATTTCGTTACAAAAAAACTTTTGCCCAGTAAGAAACCTTCGAATAAGTAACAAAATCTTATTTGACTGGTATGCCGCCAAAAATTAGCTATTTGAGAAATTAAACATGCCATTGAAATTCACTTGATTTGAGCTATCAATAGACCACAAAACGTTTTGCAAAAGCAAAAATTACGTTTTTACCGAAGGTCTTAAGTGGCACCGCCATAACAGAACAATACCTTTATTTGATTATGTTAATGGCTGTGCAATCTATATCTAATGTCGTTTAATAGCTACGAGAGCTCTACACCCATGTGCCCATGTTTAGCCACCATGAGGCGAAGGTGACCACTCTCTGATTGGGTTATCCAAGACAGCTGATCTATGCAATGAATGAGATTGAATCTAACTATGTAAGATTCATGGCGACACCACATATTCTCTGTAGGTTATCAAAGAGGACTTATTACCAATTCGAAAAATTTTTTTTCATTAAACTTTGCCAATCCCAGATCCTGATCTGTCTCTAAAACAAGTGGAAGTGTAATAGTAGTTAATAAATAGATTTGAGAACAGATCTGCTCCTCAGACGCAGTGGTAATCGACTGATATGCGATACCGTTCTGTTTCTCAAGGAATTGTCGGTAAGGTCAAACACTTAGGTGCGGCTAGAGTTTTGTGTTGAAAGAACACAACGCTGGAGACATTAAATCATTCACGCTTGCTCCAAATTATTTGATTCGACTCACACGACGGCTTTGAAGACCAGGAACGCACGAAAAAACAGCTATTAGGGACACTTCACTTGAATCATCGTGCCTTCGATAAGGCGAACTCGTCGAAACGTTGATCATAACAGAGATGTATAATAACCATTACAAGTGAAAGTGCATCAGAAGACCAAGTTATCAAAGCAATATTCTTTAAAGTATCATGTAATATCCATCTCAATGCCTAGTTTCACCGCAGAAAACCGAACTTTGTTTGTGAAATTGGCCCATACGTTAAAAGGGTCTTCGGAGAACTTAACAGATTAGCCATTATTGTCCACAGACCCATTATCACTTTCGTCTAGCTTGAGTTGAGTGCTTTTCGAGGCAATAAAAGCGAAACTAAAGGAGTATCCTCTACTTCTTCTTACTGCTCTGTTTTGATATACCAAATGATTATTTTTGAGTCTTTTGAGTGAGTGGTCACCACTGACATGCGTGGCTAAAAAATAATTACCAGGCATATTGAAATTCTAGTGTGGTCTTGAAAAAACATTCGAAACGAAAGATATGTTCTGTTTCACTAACGGCTAGACATAATAATCTTCATGTTCAACCTTCCAAAACCTAACCTAATTTTGTGGTTGATAAACTGAGCGTTGGTTGGTGTAGTTTAGGTCCTTTTTTGTACGTCAACAAGGTTTCTGATTGTCCATCGAATTGTACTATGAATCTTACAAGATAGTGCGTGAAAGCAAATGAGGTGAGGAAGACTGACGACGGGTTCTTCGGAGGTCGACGTCGAGTTTTGGAAGGAATGGATTCTGTCAAGAAATGCCCACTTTTCCTAACATGGTGTAGAACACGAGTGGTGAAAGACTTCTGAATTACTGCTCAAATATGTAATGAGTAATCCATCTCAATGTCAGTTCACCTGTTTTATTGTGACAACTGTTGCCAATATTCCCATTTTCTACGGCTTTCGCCGAATTTCTTCCTCTCCTTTCCTTAAGATCTTTGGTTGCTGTTTTGCTTTGAACCATCCATGTACTCAAACGTTTGCACGTGAATGCTATTCTTCTCCTTCCCCTCCTCCTCCTCTTATTTCCAATGCTATTGACAAAGTGTCAGATAAGCCAATAGTTCAGAAGTCGATTTGCGTCAAAGCCGTATTTCAAAACGTGTTTGAAGAAGTAAAACTGGATTTTTGTTCTATTATTTTAGTAGTAGACAAGAATCTTGTAATGAAAATACGATAGTCCGGCAATGTAGGAACTTCGTGACCACCGATATCTGTTATGAAGGAGCTAATTGTACTATCCGGCAAATTTCACAACGGTGATCTTTAAGAGTCTTCTTCGACCACTTTTGTGAGGTGGAAAGGCCATCAGAAATGGTTGTGGTCTTCAATATTGTACAAAATCAGCATTCTATCGAGTTCGTTGCAGTCTACGTGTCCCGATATCTTCTTCTAAAGAAACTTGGATAAGTAAGTGGCTTATGATGATATTATAGATTACTTGACCACCGCCCACTAAACTCTGGATTTGTGATGTTTTGACAATGACGAGCCCTAGAATTTCTTTGAACATCGTATTTTGCAAAGATCAGTTCTTCACAAGGTCGTTCATGTCTTTGATCATACATATTTTTCTATTTCGATAGTATTAACATGACCGTACTTAGTATGTGTCTCTAATCAACACCCTCACTTCCTTAATGAAGACTTCCAATTGCGATGTATATCATCGGCTGTTAGAGCTCGTTGCTAGAGTCCTTCAAGATTTTGACTGCAAAAAATGGACTTTGGTTATTACATGCTCTCCACATTCGTTTTGCGTAACGTTGCTTATTCGGAGGCAGGAATAAAATTTCTATCATCGTCCAAGATGAAGAGAAAAGGCGACTATGATGACAACAGTGCTAACAAAAAATTCCCTCGCCTCATTACTAAACTATGAAGAATGGGGAAAATTTCGTCAAAGTCGTCAAAGGCAGTGTCTGCAGTTAGTAGATTGAAGATTGAAATCACTGTCGCTGAGGCTGATCGTGTTTTTCATTAGAGTTTTCAAAAGTAAGTTTTTTCTATCGACCGCTTTTTTACGGACCCGCTCAAAATGATATAATGGGATAAGGATATAAGATGTTTTAGATTGTTAGGTCTAGTGGTAAACAGCACCTGTTTAGCCCTATTGGGACTCATGAGTTCCACCATCCCTCACTCCAGCCCATCCTCTGAGGTCAAATAATCCTCTACAGTGGAATAGATGCTGAGTAACAAGTCACCTCAAGTCAGATGATGTAGTTATCTGACACTGTGGTGACCGGCAGTCGAGCATGTATATGTTATAATGAGTCATACCTCTTCTATTGACCGCTTTTTTTTAGTTTTCAGTTTAATTAAGTAATTCATTTACAATCAAATTGAAAAATTATACAGTTCTCAACTGGTAATCATTTTGGGATATCATCTCTTGAAGTAAACCCCAAGACGACTATTTATTAACCTCAGCATAGTCCGAACAAACAAGTATTTTTTTCTATTTAGACATTCCAAGGTGTTATTGATATTATTTATCAAATATTAGCGAAGCATACAACAATGCAGTTAGTAATGCAGCTTTAATATACAATATTCGAGGTGGTTAACGTTTCGGCGGGTCGCCTTCGTCAGAGCCTGGAAAGATCACATTGATCCATAATCCACTAAGCCAAGACCTCCACAACCCTGGCAGAAAACGTTAGAAATGAGTTTTGGATCGCATAATTAAGATTTCATTTTAGAACTCTCAACGTTTTGAGTTTGGGTCTACCAATTATTAATCGAAGACCAGCCGCTCAAGGTCAGTGCATTAGTGGTCTGTACCTAACTCAAGCCGGAAACATCAGCCTGAGGCATGGTTCGAGGTCATACGTGAAAACGAGGCACTCCTCTTTTCAATTTATTTCCGGGCCTTTGCTATGTATCCAAAAGGCTTCTAATGTTTTACGCGCAGATGTTCCTGACTCCTGTGCGAGGATCGTGAATTTGACGCCGAACATTACTAATGCATGTTTTTGGTCCCTATGCGTGCCTAACGGAGTACTTGGATCAGAGTTGCGCGACTCAACTAGGTGCTCTTTTACACGGAGGAATAGTGGCCTACCCGTTTCGCCAATGTATTCATCGCCGCATGCCCCGCAAAAGATTAGGTAAATTATACCCGATCTCATACAGTAGCCGTCCCTGCCGTTCGGGCAAACATTGCAGTCACTGGTTTCGCAGAGGCTGTCATACAGTCGGTTGCGGACTAATTGACGCCTTACTGTTTTTGGGGGTATTTCAACTATTGATACCGAATCATCCAAACCTTTTCTTTTTAGGCAGAGTTTAGTAGCTGTGCTTATTTCGTCAGAGATGAAAGGCAGGAGGAAAGGAATCTTATTTTCGCCAAAATTGTCGTTTGGTGGTATAGAATTCCGCTAAATTTAACCTGGGAAGCCCTACCGTATCGCAGCTATTAGAGATGGCTATTTTTCGCGTCAAGCTCAAGATTTTACCTCGTATTCTTTTCCTGTGCGCACATTTGTCGCTGTTCGGAACATCCTCTTTAGAAGTGCCGTTCTGTGTGTGAAGGACGTGTTGATAGGTAGTGAACTAAGATGTTTTTGTTGCTTGGCTTTCGGTTCCATTTTGTATTGTAGGAGTTTTTGGACATGTTGACCTGAACGTTTCACAATGGGAGCCAATTTTTTTTCGGTGTTTCTTAGGGGTAAACTTCATGTACTCTGACTAACTGTTCTACGGTTGGTCGGTAATTTCATCAAATCTGTAATGAACTGGAATAGTTAGTAGTGTATGCCCGACCATTATTTATCACGTTCAAAATTAACAGAGTCTCACTTCTCTGAACGCAATACACAAAGGCGACCACCACATTGGATAACAGTGGCGAGATAGCAAAGTTAATGGTATTATGTGAAGAATCCAGAACACCTGGCTGTGAGGACGGATCAAAGCTAGTACGCATGGAAACTTATACGCAAACGTATGCATTTGGTAGGTATAAAATCACTTTCCGTAATCTCAATTAATACCACCGATCGCCTCTCATCATTGAGAAACATTTCATGCTTCAAATCTTTTATTGCAACTCGGTTGAACACGGGTGACACTACTGTTGTGTGATTACTAGGTGCTGATTTCTCGTCTTCGCTTTGGTTATTCGAGCAAACAAAACGAGTAAATGTTTATTTGTCTTCATTTTTTATACGAAGTGTGTCTGCTCCAATGATCCTCTCTCTGTCTGTCGCGACTTCACAAAACGGTCCAGAGCATCGCAGCATGGAAATGGGCGTCTTCCGCGGCCGACTCTGAAACTGAAATCAGTAGCATTTGATGAACAAACAGCTACAAGAAGACACAAGCGCGCTTTGGTTCTATCAAAGAACGGCGAAATGCAAAAAGGCCACTTAGTAGGAGGGCATGGCATTTAAGATCACTAACGATGGTTTTCGTACATTTGAGTGAGAGTTCAACTCCTACTCGAGAATTTTTCCTTATTATGGATATCCTTGAATACTCTAGAATAACGTTCGAAGGGGACTGGACGGAGTAAGCTGAGCCCTGTCGAATACCATGTTCTCGAACGCGGAGGGGTGGGAAGCATTGTGAGCTCGAAGCAGGATCACTTTGGTATCGCTGTTGTGGAGCACAATCATTGTAGAACATTCCAACCCCCCATCCCCCCTCCCCGCCCAGCTCAGCAAAATGTAACCAAACGAGCCTGTATGGGTAAACAGCATTAACTTGTAATATTAATAGGGTCACCTCAAGTGATTGTATAGGTCAAGTATTTATCTGATTATAGAAGCTTTGGTCGAGTTAATGGCGTAAGCAAAGAAGATAAGCCAGCGCCAAGAACTTCATTTTGATGCTGTTAATGTTGTACTAACAATTTGTAATGGCAATTCAACTCGGCCCTAACTAGTAGATCACGACCGAAAATGTATAGTCAGAGATAAGCGCGTCTGGCGCAGTGATTAGAGGTGCTCTGCGACGAACACTTGGTAAATGTTTTGATTCAGCGCTCAAGGCTCATCAAACCTTCCATCCCTCTGGGATCGGAGAATTGGCACCACACCTATCGAAGAAGATAACAGCACTGATTTGATAAATCGGTAACCACCGTGAGTCATTGTAAAGGCCAGATGTGCATTCATTTACCTCAAACGCAGTTAGATGAAGACGAATGTATGACGCATCCCTCAAGTATCAATCAACGCCAAGAGCTTTATTGGTTTGAGCAGAATACTAGAAATCAAAAAGCGTAAGTACGCACCCGTGAGTAGCATCTTGGTTCAACCTAAAGGATCACTTGCCAACGCACACTGTGGTTCCAAAGAAAGTTTAATAGACAAAGGCAAACAAACACTACAAGTACAACCAAAGTAAACAGTATAGGTGTATGAACTACTACGATATGCCACTAAAATGAACCAATTGAACGAAAAAAAGATAAAAAAGATTCCCTAGAGAACTTCAAGCACCGAGGACCTGATCAAAAAAATAATGAATTATACAACTAACCGAAACACCAAAAAAAAAACGATGATTAAGTCTCTCACGCGATCAACGATACAACCGCAGAAGATAGATGGGCTATTATAACGTAAAGCTGTAGGAAAAATATGCATGATGACAACTCGTAATATTAATTATAATCATTCCAGATCGATTACTTGAACGTTTTCGCTTATCTTAGGAAAAAACTGAAATAGCCGTTGATTCTTTAACACATTTGCGCTGTCCTTTCGCTTCGACACGTAGTTGTTTGTGGGCACTTTTGATGAAGTACCATGTCTTAAGACGAAGAGTAACTAACTTTGAAAAGTAATTGAATTCTATTAACTGCTTGGATTTGTTCAGTGGTATCAAAGTAGAGCTCAAACTCAACCCTTTACGGACCATAAGGGTCTTCGCGCCCTTCAACGTCTGAGAGATCTCCTTCGCTGATTAGAGCTTATCCACTGGAATTCTGATAGTTTATCGAAAGCTCCAGTCTCACCAATTTGAGAACTGTGCCTGTTTTCTCAAAACGTCTTCTAAGTATAAAGTAGCAGCTGGAAATATCTCACACTCGAAGAGCTCTCTTTGAAGAATTAGGTCCTGTGGGGGCTTATCATCAATATACCAATACTTTTCGTTTTTAGTGTTTTCTCAAGACTACGCACAAACTTCAATATGACTGATAATCATTTTTTAAGTCATGCATGTGGCCTGTTATAGGACAACGTATAGGGCGCGATACATGTTTCAGGGACTGGAACACCTCCGAGAGGCTTGGCAAAGGACGAAGGGTACCTCGTGACTGATTAACAGATCACATTCACGGCTCAAAAAATGATTATCAGGTATACCAGTACTCTTCCGAAGCATACATTTTGGCGATACCAAAATCAGGTTTGATTTTTGAGAAGGTCATCACAGTGCGCCGTTGGAGAGAAAAAATTGCGTTTCCCAGCTGGAATTTTCATCGCAGATAAGAGTTCTATATGCACGTATATAAGCATGTAAAGAATATTATGTAGTATCAAGGCGATGCAAAAAACCTAATATTTTGCCAAAACAAAGCGAAAAGTTTCATTGAGTATCAAAAATCGCGTGCTGCTAGCGAATATCGACCAACAGCCGTTCGCTAAGGATTGATACAGACGATTAATTTTCTTGTAACCAATGCTGAGCCAACCACCATATATGAACAAAGTCAGATATAAACGACTAGTATCTGACAGAGATGATATCTTGTGCTGCAGGAAAAGTGATAGCAGAACAGCAGCGCCGATGGTCCAGTGGTTAGCAAGTGCCCTCGGAAAGGATGAAACGCTGGCTCAGCTCCTGCCATAGGATCAAACTTCTGCATATCACTTCATACTACTATCAGCATGGCAAAAACGAAAGGTGTAGTAAAAATCAAAGAAGGTCTACCTGGTATAGTAGCATTGGCGTAGTGTTCAAAATCTTGTAAGGCTGCAAAACGGATGTTATGAAAAAAGTGTGTCATAGGGCACAAAATAGAGAACAACCACCATTGCTAGACAAGAAGTATTCATAAACGTGCAAGTTTTCATTCAAAAGCTCAAATCTTCTGCTAGTACGCTACATGGCGTTTTTTTGTAAAAGCTTTTCAATAACGTTTCAGCAAAACAAAAACCTTTCTGTTTTACACAAGAATCTTTCTCGCAAGACAAAGCACTTTCTAGTGACTATTACTATTCGTTCGATATCGTATGTTTCGGTGAATGACGCTGTGATTAGTTTTTGGGAAACCAAGGTTTCACTGCAGCAAAGCAGGAAAATAAGATTGCGATCGATGGCGCTGAGGCGTTTCACTATGAAGAGCGATTTTTTAATCAATGACTTTGAGGCTAAAAGATTTCCTGTACACGTTCACATACTTTTCGTGCTTCCAGCGAAGTAACAGTATAGTCGCCCGGTCGGTGTAAAACATAATTTTATTTTGCACTAGACCGCAGTACTATGAAAGGGCCATTTGAAAAAAAACGGCCAAGTAGCGCTCTAGCTAGAGATTTGAGCTTTCGAATGATTAATAACAATCTTATGAAAAGTTCTTGTTGTGTGAAAAAGGTAGTTTCTTAATCCAATGCTGTTTAACGGAAAAGAACCAAAAAAGAATATCCTATGATGTTGGGTAGTACGTAAATCACTGAACATCAGACAGCAATCGAATTAGCTTCTCATCTTTTTGAGTGGTACGTGATAACAAATTGCACCACTGTGATATTTCTTGTGCTAAAAGAAAATAATTATATAAATGAAGTATAGCACCTGAGCTCCAGGTTAGCCAGCGCCATGTCAGCAGGTCCTTGAGCTTCGCCTAGACCAGTAGATCGACTGTTATCTAAACCTGAACTCAAGTAACTCATTTACATATTCCTTTGCTGATTGCCCCATTTTCGACTAGCACGGTTCGGACGGCTACGAAGAGGGGCTGCCGGCGTTCTCTCTAATGCTGGTGTGGCAGTGTTCCGATGATATTTATACTTTTTTCGTCAGCAAATGTAATTTTTATGTTAGTAAATGGTTATTTATGGTAGAACAGACTTCAATAGGGTTATTTTTACTTGAACTAACGTAGCCGCTCCATTTATAATTCACACTTTTAACGGGAAAACCAAGTATCTATAAAAAGGTTGTATTTGGAACCTTTATCGAACATTTCCATAATATTTTATTTAGACCTACCCACAATTCATTTCAGAAATATTTTCACAAAGGTCCTTTCAATGATAAAATAGTTATTTTTGGCGAAAAAGCTTCTAAGAATCTAAATTTAATCATATAATCCCCAAAAAGCCGCAACGGTTTATAAAAAATGTACTGCGATTGCGAAATGTTGTTTTATTTCGTAGTAGAACGTACTATGGAAATCTTTCCACACAATAAAATTATTATCGAAATCAAAATTTCGCAAGCTATCGACTGGTAAGAGAAACATCAAGCAAATATGAGAAAATGTTCAATAACGGTTGGAAATACAGTCCTTTTCGCAAGGATGTGGTTTTTTCCTCTGAAAAGGCAAGATTTTGCGAAGCATTAGCGTTAATCTTGCTGAAATTATTTATGCACGCACCACTCTTCACAGCGGTTCGAACGGTGCGCTCAGCTAAGGGTCATAATGACCCCCACCTTCGGGAAAGAGATATTTAATTACCACAGAATTAGAGAAAGCAACATTTAAGAACACGCTCTCGCAATGATTTCGGTACTTGAGGGTTGGGGACCCGTGTTGCGTTTGCCCTCTTACGAATAGGTTCCTGAACATATACGAATGGAATAAATGACGAAGTAAAGCAGAGTGAAAGCTCTTAGAAAAATGTCTAAAGAATTGCCGTGAAGAAAACATCAGTGAGAACAAACAGATTCATACCCCATTAGGACGACTTCGCAATGCTGAACTTAATACGTTCGTGTCAATATCGACTGATTCGTTGATACCTAAAGAATCTCGTTTCAGAGGGCTGAAAATAAGTCGGTAAGTTAGTCATAGTTTGTCACTTCTTTACTTTATTCGTCGGTCTCTTCCTAGTCACTATGTGTCTACAATAATGGCTCGTTCACTCAAAAGGTCAACCTAACTGAAGAGTTTGACGTTTCTAATCAAATATGAGTTCACACTATGTGACAGCAGAGCCTTCCATATACGGAGATGGGTCATTTTCTTCCCAAAGAGCTTCCAAACCTGGGTTTTCCAACATAGTGCAGAACAATGAAGAACTTGTATACTCCTGGTTCCAATATCTTAGAGAATAAAGGGGCTTCATGGGATAAGGACGACACAGGTTTCTGCGAGCAATATGCGGAGATTTCCATAAAGTTTTCTTTCAATCAAAACCAATACTACTCTATTTGGATGACTTCGATATAGAATGAAAACACAACAGAACAGACAGGTGTTAGCCAAATGCCGGTTACAGACTCTGTGTTTGATTAAAAGTACACTCACAACACTCAGGGAATCTTTGCTCACATACGTCGAGGTCTCATCACCTCTTCTCCTGTAACCACTGTTCGTCTAAATGTTAGGTTTCTGATGCGCTGCTTTACTGCTTGTCACCTTCATTTCTCAATTACATGTTAAAAAGCGGCAAGGTATAGTTCACTCTAAAAGACGAGACATTCACATAAGAGGTTAAGGCTTCCACCACAGTAAGCTGCTGGAATCTGTGACTCACTAAAAAGGATAGAGCTCTCGGTGTTGATGAAGTTCTAAAAGAAGCATCATGCATCCACTTTCATCTAGGATCTTTTGAGATGACTGAATGCATATCTTGTCTTTACACTCACTCGCAGTGCTCTACCAATGTATCAAATCAGTGCTGTTATCCTCCAAAACAAATCTGGCAACAATTCACTGACTCCGGAAGGACGGAAGGCTTGGTGAGCCTTGAGCGGGGATCGCACCATCGACCATTTATTGATAGATGAAAGGTGTGCTGCAAGGTACCTCTAACCACTGCGCCAAACTCGCACATATGAATTGACTCTCACAATGGAGTTGCAACTAAAATTCCTGTAGTACACGACAGCATTACAGTTAGTCATACTAATGTTTCAAAACAATCTAAAAGGTGCAAGGAGAAAAAGGATACGATAGAAACTGTAAAACAGCTAACCTTTGCTCCAATGCTACACTACTCAGTTTCTGATTAAAAGGTGATGACGCGTTCATTGGAGCGGCATTACGAACGTCTCTGAGTCCTTGGTTGAGAGTCTTGAAAAAATGCATCAACCTATTACCGAAAAAATCCTGTTCCAAAAAAAAGTTATTACTTTGACGATGGTCCTAAGCTTCTTTTCCTTCTCCCTCAATAAAAGAACCAACTCTTTCTTAAAACGCAAATCACTGGTGAGCTTTTTTTGCACTTTTCTTGCATCATCTAATTGCCTAAATACCGGCAAAAGATAATTTAGATAAGATTATAAATACTTAAAATGAGCAAACCTCCTCAGCATGATCACAAATTGTCCAACATCCACTCTTCCATCTTCCCTGACAAATCTATCTACGGCATTCTCGTCTTTACCCAGTAATTACCTTATAACTTAAAGCCATCGTAGGATTCATTTTTCATTTTTTTAACATTGTTATAATGTTATCGCAATCACATGGACTTACAATTCACAAGCACGCAATCGATTCTTTGCCGTTCTAAGGCTGTTTCAAGTCTCTGCTGATCAACTAACATCATCTCGAGCTGCCAAATCCGGGCTTCCAACAAAGGACTCTTCTCGATATCTTTTTCTTTCATTTTCTAACTGAACAGACTGGTTAGAAGCCAAATAGACTTTGTGGAACGTAACTTTCAATTACGTTATCGCTTATTCTATTTAAATCGTTATCACACTTTTTATCGCTTCTGTTTATTGTGTAGATTCCAGTACCTACAACGTTCGATTGGTTTTCTCGCATTCGCCGTCCCACTAGGTCTCAATATTTTCGTGTGCTGTTTCGACTGAAGCTCGAGAGAATCTTTTCGTGAATTTAGTTTGTACAGTTCACTAATCGAGTTAGATCTCCTTGCAATCTTGAAGATATGCCGGGCTATAGGCGTTCCTGGGTGATTGCAAGAAAGTACTAAGAAGGCACCGAACCACTACACTGTTTCTGACAGGGTGTACCACCGACCACTTGGCCACTCCCGCCCTCAAGCACGGCTTTGATACATTTGATATCATCCGACCTACCATTGACTGAAGACAGGAAACATCGCTTTTGAGCATGAGCAATTTTTGTTTGAACATTGAGCAGATCTCTTTCTCCTCTTCCAACGCATTCGTTAGTTCGTGGACCTAAAATGTACTGATTCGAGTCAAGAAAAGAATATATAAAAAAACCCTCGAAGGATCCAACATAATTATAATCTTCAACTACTTATCTAAATCGAAAAAATCCAAAATCGAGCGAAATTATAGAGATTTGGATGGATTACCTTCACGAAAACTTATGTGATCTTCAAGTTATCACCGTTTCAACACTGTTTTGTTAATTTGAGTTAGATTAATCCCTAATTGCAGAAGGTAGAGAGACAGAATGTTCAAAAACATTCGTTATAGGTAGTTTCCTATACGTAAAAGACAAAGGATATAGATCACGGCGTTGAACAATTTCTGAGCGATGCGCCATTCATTTGTCTTCATCTAGCACCATTTGAAATGATTGAATCTGGTGCAAATTTACCGACCTCGGATGAATGCAAGGGCTTTGTGAGCTGAGCATGGGATCGAACTCTCGATTATCGACTGACCGACCAATTCTGTGCGCCGCAAGACACCTCTAACCACTGCGACGCATCCATCCTAGTCGACTTTTAGAATGAGTTTCTAGTTATGAGGGAACAATTGAAAAAGCCGACCTTATTTGCTGGATAGAGTTATTTATAACAGTGTTAGTATCCATTTGAAAGCTCAGACTTTGGGCTACAGCAGCACGTCGCCAGTTTTGGAAAAAGCCTTTTTTGACGCTGCTACGGAAGGAGATGCGCTGCAGATGAGCATACTTCTAGCCAGACAGAGCTCTTTCTTGGACCATCAGCGAACATACCGTAGCTTAAAGTTTTCTGAATTCAACGCTTTGCTTTTACACTGAGAAGACCGCTTTTCTGGAAAGCAGCAGATAAGATAAATGGCAACGCTTTTCGCAATAAGTCAAATTCCCACATGGGAGCAACAACGGGGTCCTGCGCGAATTAACGTAGGCGCTTGCTGTGGTGGCCAGTGAACTCTGACGCGACCATCGATTTTCGAGCCTATGAACGCCTACAGAAGTATCGCGTCAACGTTCATGTGGTCGCTAGATCCATCTCCAAGTGGATTGGCTTCAGATCGTCCTTTCTCACTTATATGAATTCGACTAACTTTATCTGCTGCGTTGCAGATAAACAGTCTTTTCAAAATATAAGAGCAGCGTTGGAATCAGAAACGATTTTGCCATCGCATGACTACCAATATTCCAAGAAAAAACTCCACGAGGTGGAAAATATGCACGTCTGGTAAGCGAAAAATTTCCCTCTGTTAGGACGTCAACAAAGGCTTTTTCGAAAACCGGTGACGTGAAGCTGTAGCCCGAAGTTTCAGCTTTTGAATGGTTATTAACGTTCCTACGAAAAATTCTCCCCAACAAATGAGATCGGTTATTCATTTGTTTTCTCATAACCGAACAGAACCTGAAATAGGTCTAATCTTAGAGACTTCCATATGAAAGTATTGAAGATATTAAATTGCTGACTCTGTCAAGAGATGACCATTGTCGAGCATTGCAGGACACAATAACCAGAAAAACAGTCTCGTTACAGCTATGACTACCAAGAAGAAATGGAAGATAAACCCGCATGAGTAAGTAAAGCCAAAAAGCATAGAGCTTCCGCCGTTGACCATTCTCTGAGGGATGCGCGGCGCGTTCGACGTCAACAAGCATCGTCTGAGATGATTGAATGATTATCTGGCCCCTAAATGATTACTCGCGGTGATCTACCATTGTATGAAGTCAGTGCTGCATCCTCCTAAACAAGTATGGCACCAACTCGCCGACACCGAAGGAATTGAAGGTTTGGTGAGTCATGAGCGTTGCATCGAGGCAACAATCCATTAGACTACGTGAGTTTCGCAGGACTACTCTCTCCACCACGCTACCCGCCGTCAAACGAATAAGTAAGAAGACAAATAATACAAAGCCATAACCCATACCGTGGAGGCATCAGTGGATCTTCGCTGTGTTTCTCGAGTTCATTAGCGCTAGTGAAATATAAGTGCTGAATAATTTGTCTCGGCGTGGTCGAAACTCTGCAGATTGGGCATGTATTCGAACTCTGCAACGGAAGCAATGAATCGTAATAAATGCGTAAATGGAATATTGATGGAGTATTTTTCCATACCTCGACCCATCTACTAACGCATTCAAAATGGAATGTGTGACCGCAATGTAAAGCGGCCACATTGTCAGAACACAATGTCGACATGCAGATAGCGCATAGTCCAAGACCAACACTCATCTTTTCATGGACTGCAATTTTAGCGAAGATTCTGAAAAAATGAAAAAGATTAGACTCGTCAGCCCCTGCTATCCTTGAATTTTTTGTAGGCTAAATCACATAGAACGACAAAATACAGCGGTTATAGACTGTAGGCTCAATAGGTGAGACGGTATCAAACGCCTTCGGTATAGGTAGAAACGTGAGTTCAATCCCACCTCAGGTCGAAAGCTTTGCATACTCTTTTACAGCTTTAGATGTATACTTATAATATCATGTCGCTGCTAAAAAAGCACTGAGATAAAGAAATCTTGCAGATTCTACATATACGTACGTGTACATATATATACATATATATATATATATATATATATATATATATACATATACAAATATACATCCGATGGCTGTCAGCAGAGGGCACCATGGCCGAATGGTTGTAATACTCATCGCCGCGCCCCAACACTCTTCGGCATTCAACAGCGAACGCTCTACAAGACATTACAGACAGGCTATCAACGAGATCGCAAGGACACGCGCTCAGCCAGTTTTATACGGCGTTCAAGAAGCACACGAAAAAACGAATTGAATGCTAGAAGCACTCGGATCCGCACAGCAAAAAATAAAACTGTGGAGACGGATCTACAGTGTCAAAATGCTGTAAGCTTAACCAGGTTCAATGCCAATATGCATTAGCCTCACCAAACCTTTTAGAAATTAGTCGCTAACAGCTAGGTAATTTTTCTATCAAATGTTAAGTGGTGAATAAGCTACTATACGCATTTGATGTAGACCAAGCTGCTCACGGCAGACCCACAGTGAAACCCGGACAAGTACATCGGCAGTGGCCATTGTAGACAGTTCAGGAAATCTCGAGAGAAGATCGAAATGTAGTTATTCTCGTCTAGTCCACGACCATATCCACTCCGCTCTGTACAACTGATACAAGCCAATGAGAACTGTGGTAAATGAAATAAGCAGGTAGTAGTACTTGGGAAAAACTCTTCTGAGACATAAGTTAACAGCAAGCAAGATTTGAGACCTGAAAAATTACGAAAACCCATGAGACAAAGAAACAAAGAGAATTTCTGTGACACAACAATGTTCTCCATGCGCACACCGATATCCTAACGTATCCTAATGACGCGTTTTTGAGTTACTGATTAATATGAGTTTAGCAAAATGTTTCATTCGGCCAAAAGTTTCGACGTTCACTGCCCTATGGCCAGCCACAGCGAGGCTGTTCTCGACACTGCAAGAAGTGCTCAACCGCTGTACCACGACGTTCAGGAAGACAAAGGACGAATTGAATGCTAAAAGTGCTGGGATCCGCACAGGTGAAGAAAAACAGACGGATCAAATAAAGCATATAGATTAGAGAAATCGGTGAGGTTGGTGGGCACATCAAGGTGTTTATTGATACAGGTAATCAAAAAGCGATGTGGTGGTTCCACCTCCTCTCTCAATGCTCTTCTGCAATACTCGGAAAATCGCCTTAGTTCAGCAATCTTCAAGCTTGTAAGAAAAGTCGAATAGACAGGTATTCCACGATATTTATGAAAACAACGAAATTTGCAAGAAGCATCTGAAACGACACGAAAACACGCAGAAACGATAGCAGATGCGGAATGTGCGAGAGGAAGCAAATCATAAGCTAGAGAAAATATACATATAAGAAGGTAGGCATCGAGTGGTAGGCAAAACATCTGACCCTAGGCAAGAGTCCAATTCGCATTTCGCGTAAAACGTGAGCGTGTGCTACCACGACAGATTACTAATGCCACCGCTTTGCTAATCACTTCCCTTAAGCATCCTATCGTATCCGTCACCAACCAATCTTCAACAGGTTTGATCGGGTTTGCCCATGTCGGCATTAAACCCGGTCACTGCTGACAGATATTAGTTATGCATATGTTGTGTAAAAAGTTCGTGCCGTTTTGGTCTTTTAATATGAATTTTGCAACGAACTTGCATGATTTTGGTATCGTTCAATCGCGCATTTTCTTGTGAACATCTTGGTATACAACTTGCACCTAGTTGCCCAAAGATGGAGCCGTCGTGGGAACAAATTTGCTTGCTACTTCATGCCTGAGTGGCGCTGATAGGATAATGCTAATGAGGCCTCGCGCAATAGCAATGGAGTTTTCTGTAGACGACCCGAGCACGACTGATCCTTGCAACTGTTCTCTCCAGCTTTGACCTTCGCGAACCACTTCCTAGCCGTCCTTTCTGAACCATATCATTGCCAAAGCTCCATTACTTCACTAGCATTTCACCCCACACGACATTCGTGTATGAGTAGCGAGCAAATTTTTTCCCATGATAGCTTCATCTTTAGACAAGAATGCGAAAATTGTATACGAAAATGTCCACAAGAAAATACGCAATTGAATGATGCCAAAACCATGCAATTTCATTGCAACAATCACATTGGAAAACAAAAACAGCTCGAACATTTTACAGACCCTTATATGATCTATGCGAATCAATTATTTTGTTGCTTCTTTTAGCAGTGACATGTATACCACTTAACATTCTTGGATGTACATTTGCAACATATCATTGCGGGATAATATAATTAGGAGTTTATCCCTTTAATCGCTTGACTTCTGCTGACCGCGGAGCCACAACTTAGCTGTGGGTATCACAAGGAAAAGATGTATTGAAGTCTGCGACTAAATGGGGCTAAAGAGGTGGAGTCGTTCCTACGCTGGTGAACACGCCCATCGTTGGTCCGCGGAGGTCAACCAGTTAAGGGGCATAGGAGTTATTCCGCTTTTCACAGCGGATCGTCAGATCTCACTCAGGCACTGTAATGGTGGCGTCGCGCCGTCGCTTTCTCACGAGACGCGACGCAGCCTGCCTCTCGACGCTGGTCCTCAAAAGGTTACATAAAAAAAAGAGTACTTACACAGGTCAAACAGAGAATTCATATGGATCATAGGAAGCGATGATATCAGTACAGTAGACGAGAAGACGGGTAAAGTGGAAATATTATGGTAAAAACTACGGCCCGATGATGTAGAGCGGAGTGCAAAAACGTTTGCGTCAGCCGGGATTTGAAACCCAGATCTTACTCTCTCCGGAGCATGTGCTAAACTGTTGCACCACCGACGTTCGTTCTGCACTCCACTCTTTCTAAGCTACAGCGCTCATGCTCCTGGAAAGAATAAGATCTGGGTTCATATCCCGGCTGACGCAAACGTTTTTGCACACCACTCTACATCATTGGTTTATAGAAACATCATAACACCGCAATGAGCGGTTAAATAAATGATTTCGTATTGATTATCAAAAATATAGCGACTGGAATAGAGCGTACTATTAGCCACTCTTCTACTAATCAGCAATCGCGCGAAACTACAGCGCTAAAGAAAAAACAGAGAATATACCGCATGGGATATGGTATGCGTCTACGTACCTTGGGAACAGGACAATATTTATGATAATAAAAATAAAGAAATAAAAATAGAAATCATCAGCAGCTTCTGAGTCAAAATACAATACGAAGAAATTCACGTAAACCTATTTGTGTCCAGTGGATTTGCGTCCTCTACGCACGCAGACGACGTTGCCTCCATTTATGAGCTGGTGATCTCTACACCTAATTGCAAGCCCCGTTCCTCGATAGCTCCCTACATCTCTCCATCTCTCCTTCTCTCCCTCTCTCTCCTCTCTCACTCTCTTCCCACTCTCGCTCATCTTTCTTCTCTATCACTTTATCTCACGACGGCTGAGTGAGATGTGGCTGAGGGTAGCGGTGGAGGTGACTGGGTACAAATGAACAATAATAAATGGATGGGACCGTCGTGGCCGAGTGGTTGTGATGCTAGTCGCGACGCACGTGGAACCCAGCTCCACCCGCAACTCTCTCCGGCGGCCAACAACAAGGCCCGATGGAACGCCACACTCAGGCTATCCTCGAGATTGCAAGGAAGAGCGCGTTTTATGTGTGAAGGCTGATAGGTAGTGAACCAAGATGTTTTTGTTGCTTGGCTTTTGGTACCATTTGTATTATAGGAGTTTTTGACAGGTTGACCGGAACGTTTAAAAATGGGAGCCAATTTTCTTTCGGTTTCTTACGGGTGAACTGTATGTACTCTGACTGACTGTTCTGCGATTGGTTGGAAATTTCATCAAATTTGCAATGCTGGGATGATTACTATTGTATTCTCGACCATTATTTATCACGTACAAAATTAACAGAGTCTTACTTCTCTGAAAGCTACACACAAAGGCGACCACCACACTGGATGACGGTGGCGAGATAGCAAAGTTAATGGTATTATATGAAGAATCCACAACTCCTGGTTGTGAAGACGGATCAAATCTAGCACGCATGGAAACGTATACGCAAACGTAGGTATTTCATAGGTATAAAATCACTTTCCGTAGTCTCCATGTATACCACCGATCACTTCTCATAATTGAGAACCATTTCATGCTCCAAATCTTGTGGTGCCACTCGGTTGAACACGGGTGAGACTACTAGTGTGTGATTACTAGGTGCCGATTTCTCGTCTTCGCTTTGGTTATTCGAGCAGATCAAAACAAGTGAACGTTTATTTGTCTTCATCTTTAATACGGGTGTGTCCTGCTTCAATGATCCTCTCTCTGTCTGTCGCGACTTCACAAAATGGTCCATAGCATCGCAGCACGGAAATAGGCGCTGGCTGCGACCGACTCTGAAATTGAAATCAATAGAATTTTGATGAACAAACAGCGACAAGAAGACACAAGCGCGCGCTGGTAGCATGGAAAACGTCAAAATGCAGAGAAGCCACTCAGTGAGAGGACATGACAGTTAAAATTTTGAGGTATCTACAAGA
>JAHQIW010001237.1:0-44501 GCA_019055375.1 Parelaphostrongylus tenuis
GAATCGAACTCGACTCACATTTGGCGTGAAACGCCCGAGAAGGTCGCAGTGGACCAAAATTCACTAAAAAAACGGAAATTTTCGAAACAGCTAGCCCCAAGTGGGTCAATCTACGCCATACGGGAATCGAACTCGACTCACATTTGGCGTGAAACGCCCGAGAAGGTCGCAGTGGACCAAAATTCACTAAAAAAACGGAAATTTTCGAAACAGCTAGCCCCAAGTGGGTCAATCTACGCCATACGGGAATCGAACTCGACTCACATTTGGCGTGAAACGCCCGAGAAGGTCGCAGTGGACCAAAATTCACTAAAAAAACGGAAATTTTCGAAACAGCTAGCCCCAAGTGGGTCAATCCACGCCATACGGGAATCGAACTCGACTCACATTTGGCGTGAAACGCCCGAGAAGGTCGCAGTGGACCAAAATTCACTAAAAAAAACGGAAATTTTCGAAACAGCTAGCCCCAAGTGGGTCAATCTACGCCACACGGGAATCGAACTCGACTCACATTTGGCGTGAAACGCCCGAGAAGGTCGCAGTGGACCAAAATTCACTAAAAAAACGGAAATTTTCGAAACAGCTAGCCCCAAGTGGGTCAATCCACGCCATACGGGAATCGAACTCGACTCACATTTGGCGTGAAACGCCCGAGAAGGTCGCAGTGGACCAAAATTCACTAAAAAAAACGGAAATTTTCGAAACAGCTAGCCCCAAGTGGGTCAATCTACGCCACACGGGAATCGAACTCGACTCACATTTGGCGTGAAACGCCCGAGAAGGTCGCAGTGGACCAAAATTCACTAAAAAAACGGAAATTTTCGAAACAGCTAGCCCCAAGTGGGTCAATCTACGCCATACGGGAATCGAACTCGACTCACATTGGCGTGAAACGCCCGAGAAGGTCGCAGTGGACCAAAATTCACTAAAAAAAACGGAAATTTTCGAAACAGCTAGCCCCAAGTGGGTCAATCCACGCCATACGGGAATCGAACTCGACTCACATTTGGCGTGAAACGCCCGAGAAGGTCGCAGTGGACCAAAATTCACTAAAAAAACGGAAATTTTCGAAACAGCTAGCCCCAAGTGGGTCAATCTACGCCATACGGGAATCGAACTCGACTCACATTTGGCGTGAAACGCCCGAGAAGGTCGCAGTGGACCAAAATTCACTAAAAAAACGGAAATTTTCGAAACAGCTAGCCCCAAGTGGGTCAATCCACGCCATACGGGAATCGAACTCGACTCACATTTGGCGTGAAACGCCCGAGAAGGTCGCAGTGGACCAAAATTCACTAAAAAAACGGAAATTTTCGAAACAGCTAGCCCCAAGTGGGTCAATCTACGCCATACGGGAATCGAACTCGACTCACATTTGGCGTGAAACGCCCGAGAAGGTCGCAGTGGACCAAAATTCACTAAAAAAACGGAAATTTTCGAAACAGCTAGCCCCAAGTGGGTCAATCCACGCCATACGGGAATCGAACTCGACTCACATTTGGCGTGAAACGCCCGAGAAGGTCGCAGTGGACCAAAATTCACTAAAAAAACGGAAATTTTCGAAACAGCTAGCCCCAAGTGGGTCAATCTACGCCACACGGGAATCGAACTCGACTCACATTTGGCGTGAAACGCCCGAGAAGGTCGCAGTGGACCAAAATTCACTAAAAAAACGGAAATTTTCGAAACAGCTAGCCCCAAGTGGGTCAATCCACGCCATACGGGAATCGAACTCGACTCACATTTGGCGTGAAACGCCCGAGAAGGTCGCAGTGGACCAAAATTCACTAAAAAAACGGAAATTTTCGAAACAGCTAGCCCCAAGTGGGTCAATCTACGCCATACGGGAATCGAACTCGACTCACATTTGGCGTGAAACGCCCGAGAAGGTCGCAGTGGACCAAAATTCACTAAAAAAACGGAAATTTTCGAAACAGCTAGCCCCAAGTGGGTCAATCCACGCCATACGGGAATCGAACTCGACTCACATTTGGCGTGAAACGCCCGAGAAGGTCGCAGTGGACCAAAATTCACTAAAAAAACGGAAATTTTCGAAACAGCTAGCCCCAAGTGGGTCAATCCACGCCATCACGGGAATCGAACTCGACTCACATTTGGCGTGAAACGCCCGAGAAGGTCGCAGTGGACCAAAATTCACTAAAAAAACGGAAATTTTCGAAACAGCTAGCCCCAAGTGGGTCAATCTACGCCATACGGGAATCGAACTCGACTCACATTTGGCGTGAAACGCCCGAGAAGGTCGCAGTGGACCAAAATTCACTAAAAAAACGGAAATTTTCGAAACAGCTAGCCCCAAGTGGGTCAATCTACGCCATACGGGAATCGAACTCGACTCACATTTGGCGTGAAACGCCCGAGAAGGTCGCAGTGGACCAAAATTCACTAAAAAAACGGAAATTTTCGAAACAGCTAGCCCCAAGTGGGTCAATCCACGCCATACGGGAATCGAACTCGACTCACATTTGGCGTGAAACGCCCGAGAAGGTCGCAGTGGACCAAAATTCACTAAAAAAACGGAAATTTTCGAAACAGCTAGCCCCAAGTGGGTCAATCTACGCCATACGGGAATCGAACTCGACTCACATTTGGCGTGAAACGCCCGAGAAGGTCGCAGTGGACCAAAATTCACTAAAAAAACGGAAATTTTCGAAACAGCTAGCCCCAAGTGGGTCAATCCACGCCATACGGGAATCGAACTCGACTCACATTTGGCGTGAAACGCCCGAGAAGGTCGCAGTGGACCAAAATTCACTAAAAAAACGGAAATTTTCGAAACAGCTAGCCCCAAGTGGGTCAATCTACGCCATACGGGAATCGAACTCGACTCACATTTGGCGTGAAACGCCCGAGAAGGTCGCAGTGGACCAAAATTCACTAAAAAAACGGAAATTTTCGAAACAGCTAGCCCCAAGTGGGTCAATCCACGCCATACGGGAATCGAACTCGACTCACATTTGGCGTGAAACGCCCGAGAAGGTCGCAGTGGACCAAAATTCACTAAAAAAACGGAAATTTTCGAAACAGCTAGCCCCAAGTGGGTCAATCTACGCCACACGGGAATCGAACTCGACTCACATTTGGCGTGAAACGCCCGAGAAGGTCGCAGTGGACCAAAATTCACTAAAAAAACGGAAATTTTCGAAACAGCTAGCCCCAAGTGGGTCAATCCACGCCATACGGGAATCGAACTCGACTCACATTTGGCGTGAAACGCCCGAGAAGGTCGCAGTGGACCAAAATTCACTAAAAAAAACGGAAATTTTCGAAACAGCTAGCCCCAAGTGGGTCAATCTACGCCATACGGGAATCGAACTCGACTCACATTTGGCGTGAAACGCCCGAGAAGGTCGCAGTGGACCAAAATTCACTAAAAAACGGAAATTTTCGAAACAGCTAGCCCCAAGTGGGTCAATCTACGCCATACGGGAATCGAACTCGACTCACATTTGGCGTGAAACGCCCGAGAAGGTCGCAGTGGACCAAAATTCACTAAAAAAACGGAAATTTTCGAAACAGCTAGCCCCAAGTGGGTCAATCTACGCCATACGGGAATCGAACTCGACTCACATTTGGCGTGAAACGCCCGAGAAGGTCGCAGTGGACCAAAATTCACTAAAAAAACGGAAATTTTCGAAACAGCTAGCCCCAAGTGGGTCAATCTACGCCATACGGGAATCGAACTCGACTCACATTTGGCGTGAAACGCCCGAGAAGGTCGCAGTGGACCAAAATTCACTAAAAAAACGGAAATTTTCGAAACAGCTAGCCCCAAGTGGGTCAATCTACGCCATACGGGAATCGAACTCGACTCACATTTGGCGTGAAACGCCCGAGAAGGTCGCAGTGGACCAAAATTCACTAAAAAAACGGAAATTTTCGAAACAGCTAGCCCCAAGTGGGTCAATCTACGCCACACGGGAATCGAACTCGACTCACATTTGGCGTGAAACGCCCGAGAAGGTCGCAGTGGACCAAAATTCACTAAAAAAACGGAAATTTTCGAAACAGCTAGCCCCAAGTGGGTCAATCTACGCCATACGGGAATCGAACTCGACTCACATTTGGCGTGAAACGCCCGAGAAGGTCGCAGTGGACCAAAATTCACTAAAAAAACGGAAATTTTCGAAACAGCTAGCCCCAAGTGGGTCAATCTACGCCACACGGGAATCGAACTCGACTCACATTTGGCGTGAAACGCCCGAGAAGGTCGCAGTGGACCAAAATTCACTAAAAAAACGGAAATTTTCGAAACAGCTAGCCCCAAGTGGGTCAATCTACGCCATACGGGAATCGAACTCGACTCACATTTGGCGTGAAACGCCCGAGAAGGTCGCAGTGGACCAAAATTCACTAAAAAAACGGAAATTTTCGAAACAGCTAGCCCCAAGTGGGTCAATCTACGCCACACGGGAATCGAACTCGACTCACATTTGGCGTGAAACGCCCGAGAAGGTCGCAGTGGACCAAAATTCACTAAAAAAACGGAAATTTTCGAAACAGCTAGCCCCAAGTGGGTCAATCTACGCCATACGGGAATCGAACTCGACTCACATTTGGCGTGAAACGCCCGAGAAGGTCGCAGTGGACCAAAATTCACTAAAAAAACGGAAATTTTCGAAACAGCTAGCCCCAAGTGGGTCAATCCACGCCATACGGGAATCGAACTCGACTCACATTTGGCGTGAAACGCCCGAGAAGGTCGCAGTGGACCAAAATTCACTAAAAAAACGGAAATTTTCGAAACAGCTAGCCCCAAGTGGGTCAATCTACGCCACACGGGAATCGAACTCGACTCACATTTGGCGTGAAACGCCCGAGAAGGTCGCAGTGGACCAAAATTCACTAAAAAAACGGAAATTTTCGAAACAGCTAGCCCCAAGTGGGTCAATCTACGCCACACGGGAATCGAACTCGACTCACATTTGGCGTGAAACGCCCGAGAAGGTCGCAGTGGACCAAAATTCACTAAAAAAACGGAAATTTTCGAAACAGCTAGCCCCAAGTGGGTCAATCTACGCCATACGGGAATCGAACTCGACTCACATTTGGCGTGAAACGCCCGAGAAGGTCGCAGTGGACCAAAATTCACTAAAAAAACGGAAATTTTCGAAACAGCTAGCCCCAAGTGGGTCAATCTACGCCATACGGGAATCGAACTCGACTCACATTTGGCGTGAAACGCCCGAGAAGGTCGCAGTGGACCAAAATTCACTAAAAAAACGGAAATTTTCGAAACAGCTAGCCCCAAGTGGGTCAATCTACGCCACACGGGAATCGAACTCGACTCACATTTGGCGTGAAACGCCCGAGAAGGTCGCAGTGGACCAAAATTCACTAAAAAAACGGAAATTTTCGAAACAGCTAGCCCCAAGTGGGTCAATCCACGCCATACGGGAATCGAACTCGACTCACATTTGGCGTGAAACGCCCGAGAAGGTCGCAGTGGACCAAAATTCACTAAAAAAAACGGAAATTTTCGAAACAGCTAGCCCCAAGTGGGTCAATCTACGCCACACGGGAATCGAACTCGACTCACATTTGGCGTGAAACGCCCGAGAAGGTCGCAGTGGACCAAAATTCACTAAAAAAACGGAAATTTTCGAAACAGCTAGCCCCAAGTGGGTCAATCTACGCCATACGGGAATCGAACTCGACTCACATTTGGCGTGAAACGCCCGAGAAGGTCGCAGTGGACCAAAATTCACTAAAAAAACGGAAATTTTCGAAACAGCTAGCCCCAAGTGGGTCAATCTACGCCATACGGGAATCGAACTCGACTCACATTTGGCGTGAAACGCCCGAGAAGGTCGCAGTGGACCAAAATTCACTAAAAAAACGGAAATTTTCGAAACAGCTAGCCCCAAGTGGGTCAATCTACGCCATACGGGAATCGAACTCGACTCACATTTGGCGTGAAACGCCCGAGAAGGTCGCAGTGGACCAAAATTCACTAAAAAAACGGAAATTTTCGAAACAGCTAGCCCCAAGTGGGTCAATCCACGCCATACGGGAATCGAACTCGACTCACATTTGGCGTGAAACGCCCGAGAAGGTCGCAGTGGACCAAAATTCACTAAAAAAACGGAAATTTTCGAAACAGCTAGCCCCAAGTGGGTCAATCTACGCCACACGGGAATCGAACTCGACTCACATTTGGCGTGAAACGCCCGAGAAGGTCGCAGTGGACCAAAATTCACTAAAAAAACGGAAATTTTCGAAACAGCTAGCCCCAAGTGGGTCAATCTACGCCATACGGGAATCGAACTCGACTCACATTTGGCGTGAAACGCCCGAGAAGGTCGCAGTGGACCAAAATTCACTAAAAAAACGGAAATTTTCGAAACAGCTAGCCCCAAGTGGGTCAATCCACGCCATACGGGAATCGAACTCGACTCACATTTGGCGTGAAACGCCCGAGAAGGTCGCAGTGGACCAAAATTCACTAAAAAAAACGGAAATTTTCGAAACAGCTAGCCCCAAGTGGGTCAATCTACGCCACACGGGAATCGAACTCGACTCACATTTGGCGTGAAACGCCCGAGAAGGTCGCAGTGGACCAAAATTCACTAAAAAAACGGAAATTTTCGAAACAGCTAGCCCCAAGTGGGTCAATCCACGCCATACGGGAATCGAACTCGACTCACATTTGGCGTGAAACGCCCGAGAAGGTCGCAGTGGACCAAAATTCACTAAAAAAACGGAAATTTTCGAAACAGCTAGCCCCAAGTGGGTCAATCTACGCCACACGGGAATCGAACTCGACTCACATTTGGCGTGAAACGCCCGAGAAGGTCGCAGTGGACCAAAATTCACTAAAAAAACGGAAATTTTCGAAACAGCTAGCCCCAAGTGGGTCAATCCACGCCATACGGGAATCGAACTCGACTCACATTTGGCGTGAAACGCCCGAGAAGGTCGCAGTGGACCAAAATTCACTAAAAAAACGGAAATTTTCGAAACAGCTAGCCCCAAGTGGGTCAATCTACGCCACACGGGAATCGAACTCGACTCACATTTGGCGTGAAACGCCCGAGAAGGTCGCAGTGGACCAAAATTCACTAAAAAACGGAAATTTTCGAAACAGCTAGCCCCAAGTGGGTCAATCTACGCCATACGGGAATCGAACTCGACTCACATTTGGCGTGAAACGCCCGAGAAGGTCGCAGTGGACCAAAATTCACTAAAAAAACGGAAATTTTCGAAACAGCTAGCCCCAAGTGGGTCAATCTACGCCATACGGGAATCGAACTCGACTCACATTTGGCGTGAAACGCCCGAGAAGGTCGCAGTGGACCAAAATTCACTAAAAAACGGAAATTTTCGAAACAGCTAGCCCCAAGTGGGTCAATCTACGCCATACGGGAATCGAACTCGACTCACATTTGGCGTGAAACGCCCGAGAAGGTCGCAGTGGACCAAAATTCACTAAAAAAAACGGAAATTTTCGAAACAGCTAGCCCCAAGTGGGTCAATCTACGCCACACGGGAATCGAACTCGACTCACATTTGGCGTGAAACGCCCGAGAAGGTCGCAGTGGACCAAAATTCACTAAAAAAAACGGAAATTTTCGAAACAGCTAGCCCCAAGTGGGTCAATCTACGCCACACGGGAATCGAACTCGACTCACATTTGGCGTGAAACGCCCGAGAAGGTCGCAGTGGACCAAAATTCACTAAAAAAAACGGAAATTTTCGAAACAGCTAGCCCCAAGTGGGTCAATCCACGCCATACGGGAATCGAACTCGACTCACATTTGGCGTGAAACGCCCGAGAAGGTCGCAGTGGACCAAAATTCACTAAAAAAAACGGAAATTTTCGAAACAGCTAGCCCCAAGTGGGTCAATCCACGCCATGCGGGAATCGAACTCGACTCACATTTGGCGTGAAACGCCCGAGAAGGTCGCAGTGGACCAAAATTCACTAAAAAAAACGGAAATTTTCGAAACAGCTAGCCCCAAGTGGGTCAATCTACGCCATACGGGAATCGAACTCGACTCACATTTGGCGTGAAACGCCCGAGAAGGTCGCAGTGGACCAAAATTCACTAAAAAAAACGGAAATTTTCGAAACAGCTAGCCCCAAGTGGGTCAATCCACGCCATACGGGAATCGAACTCGACTCACATTTGGCGTGAAACGCCCGAGAAGGTCGCAGTGGACCAAAATTCACTAAAAAAACGGAAATTTTCGAAACAGCTAGCCCCAAGTGGGTCAATCTACGCCATACGGGAATCGAACTCGACTCACATTTGGCGTGAAACGCCCGAGAAGGTCGCAGTGGACCAAAATTCACTAAAAAAACGGAAATTTTCGAAACAGCTAGCCCCAAGTGGGTCAATCCACGCCATACGGGAATCGAACTCGACTCACATTTGGCGTGAAACGCCCGAGAAGGTCGCAGTGGACCAAAATTCACTAAAAAAACGGAAATTTTCGAAACAGCTAGCCCAAGTGGGTCAATCTACGCCACACGGGAATCGAACTCGACTCACATTTGGCGTGAAACGCCCGAGAAGGTCGCAGTGGACCAAAATTCACTAAAAAACGGAAATTTTCGAAACAGCTAGCCCCAAGTGGGTCAATCACGCCATCGGGAATCGAACTCGACTCACATTGGCGTGAAACGCCCGAGAATGTCGCAGTGGACCAAAATTCACTAAAAAAACGGAAATTTTCGAAACAGCTAGCCCCAAGTGGGTCAATCTACGCCATACGGGAATCGAACTCGACTCACATTTGGCGTGAAACGCCCGAGAAGGTCGCAGTGGACCAAAATTCACTAAAAAAACGGAAATTTTCGAAACAGCTAGCCCCAAGTGGGTCAATCCACGCCATACGGGAATCGAACTCGACTCACATTTGGCGTGAAACGCCCGAGAAGGTCGCAGTGGACCAAAATTCACTAAAAAAACGGAAATTTTCGAAACAGCTAGCCCCAAGTGGGTCAATCTACGCCATACGGGAATCGAACTCGACTCACATTTGGCGTGAAACGCCCGAGAAGGTCGCAGTGGAATGCCAAAATTCACTAAAAAAACGGAAATTTTCGAAACAGCTAGCCCCAAGTGGGTCAATCCACGCCATACGGGAATCGAACTCGACTCACATTTGGCGTGAAACGCCCGAGAAGGTCGCAGTGGACCAAAATTCACTAAAAAAACGGAAATTTTCGAAACAGCTAGCCCCAAGTGGGTCAATCTACGCCATACGGGAATCGAACTCGACTCACATTTGGCGTGAAACGCCCGAGAAGGTCGCAGTGGACCAAAATTCACTAAAAAAACGGAAATTTTCGAAACAGCTAGCCCCAAGTGGGTCAATCCACGCCACACGGGAATCGAACTCGACTCACATTTGGCGTGAAACGCCCGAGAAGGTCGCAGTGGACCAAAATTCACTAAAAAAACGGAAATTTTCGAAACAGCTAGCCCCAAGTGGGTCAATCTACGCCATACGGGAATCGAACTCGACTCACATTTGGCGTGAAACGCCCGAGAAGGTCGCAGTGGACCAAAATTCACTAAAAAACGGAAATTTTCGAAACAGCTAGCCCCAAGTGGGTCAATCCACGCCATACGGGAATCGAACTCGACTCACATTTGGCGTGAAACGCCCGAGAAGGTCGCAGTGGACCAAAATTCACTAAAAAAAACGGAAATTTTCGAAACAGCTAGCCCCAAGTGGGTCAATCTACGCCACTACGGGAATCGAACTCGACTCACATTGGCGTGAAACGCCCGAGAAGGTCGCAGTGGACCAAAAATTCACTAAAAAACGGAAATTTTCGAAACAGCTAGCCCCAAGTGGGTCAATCCACGCCATACGGGAATCGAACTCGACTCACATTTGGCGTGAAACGCCCGAGAAGGTCGCAGTGGACCAAAATTCACTAAAAAAACGGAAATTTTCGAAACAGCTAGCCCCAAGTGGGTCAATCTACGCCACACGGGAATCGAACTCGACTCACATTTGGCGTGAAACGCCCGAGAAGGTCGCAGTGGACCAAAATTCACTAAAAAAACGGAAATTTTCGAAACAGCTAGCCCCAAGTGGGTCAATCTACGCCATACGGGAATCGAACTCGACTCACATTTGGCGTGAAACGCCCGAGAAGGTCGCAGTGGACCAAAATTCACTAAAAAAACGGAAATTTTCGAAACAGCTAGCCCCAAGTGGGTCAATCTACGCCATACGGGAATCGAACTCGACTCACATTTGGCGTGAAACGCCCGAGAAGGTCGCAGTGGGACCAAAATCACTAAAAAACGGAAATTTTCGAAACAGCTAGCCCCAAGTGGGTCAATCACGCCATACGGGAATCGAACTCGACTCACATTTGGCGTGAAACGCCCGAGAAGGTCGCAGTGGACCAAAATTCACTAAAAAAACGGAAATTTTCGAAACAGCTAGCCCCAAGTGGGTCAATCTACGCCATACGGGAATCGAACTCGACTCACATTTGGCGTGAAACGCCCGAGAAGGTCGCAGTGGACCAAAATTCACTAAAAAACGGAAATTTTCGAAACAGCTAGCCCCAAGTGGGTCAATCTACGCCATACGGGAATCGAACTCGACTCACATTTGGCGTGAAACGCCCGAGAAGGTCGCAGTGGATGCACCAAAATTCACTAAAAAAACGGAAATTTTCGAAACAGCTAGCCCCAAGTGGGTCAATCCACGCCATGCGGGAATCGAACTCGACTCACATTTGGCGTGAAACGCCCGAGAAGGTCGCAGTGGACCAAAATTCACTAAAAAACGGAAATTTTCGAAACAGCTAGCCCCAAGTGGGTCAATCTACGCCATACGGGAATCGAACTCGACTCACATTTGGCGTGAAACGCCCGATAAGGTCGCAGTGGACCACCAAAATCACTAAAAAAACGGAAATTTTCGAAACAGCTAGCCCCAAGTGGGTCAATCCACGCCATACGGGAATCGAACTCGACTCACATTTGGCGTGAAACGCCCGAGAAGGTCGCAGTGGACCAAAATTCACTAAAAAACGGAAATTTTCGAAACAGCTAGCCCCAAGTGGGTCAATCTACGCCATACGGGAATCGAACTCGACTCACATTTGGCGTGAAACGCCCGAGAAGGTCGCAGTGGACCAAAATTCACTAAAAAAACGGAAATTTTCGAAACAGCTAGCCCCAAGTGGGTCAATCTACGCCATACGGGAATCGAACTCGACTCACATTTGGCGTGAAACGCCCGAGAAGGTCGCAGTGGATAGTCCACCAAAATCAATAAAAAAACGGAAATTTTCGAAACAGCTAGCCCCAAGTGGGTCAATCTACGCCATACGGGAATCGAACTCGACTCACATTTGGCGTGAAACGCCCGAGAAGGTCGCAGTGGACCAAAATTCACTAAAAAAACGGAAATTTTCGAAACAGCTAGCCCCAAGTGGGTCAATCTACGCCATACGGGAATCGAACTCGACTCACATTTGGCGTGAAACGCCCGAGAATGTCGCAGTGGACCAAAATTCACTAAAAAAACGGAAATTTTCGAAACAGCTAGCCCCAAGTGGGTCAATCCACGCCATACGGGAATCGAACTCGACTCACATTTGGCGTGAAACGCCCGAGAAGGTCGCAGTGGACCAAAATTCACTAAAAAAACGGAAATTTTCGAAACAGCTAGCCCCAAGTGGGTCAATCCACGCCATGCGGGAATCGAACTCGACTCACATTTGGCGTGAAACGCCCGAGAAGGTCGCAGTGGACCAAAATTCACTAAAAAAACGGAAATTTTCGAAACAGCTAGCCCCAAGTGGGTCAATCCACGCCATACGGGAATCGAACTCGACTCACATTTGGCGTGAAACGCCCGAGAAGGTCGCAGTGGAAGTCACCAAAATCAATAAAAAACGGAAATTTTTCGAAACAGCTAGCCCCAAGTGGGTCAATCCACGCCATGCGGGAATCGAACTCGACTCACATTTGGCGTGAAACGCCCGAGAATGTCGCAGTGGGCCAAAATTCACTAAAAAAAAACGGAAATTTTCGAAACAGCTAGCCCCAAGTGGGTCAATCTACGCCACACAGGTTTCGAACTCGAGTAATATTACTTATAAAAAAATACACGAAGTAGTACAAAATGGGCAGCTTACCTCTAATTTTCGCCTTATTTCGAAGTTGTGTTTCAGAAGCTGTGAAGAGCTCCACTAATTTTCTCCTCATGTGCTCTATTTAGAAAAATTTCTGATCCTCAACACGAGAAGTATAACACAGAAATATTCTACAACCACAAAAACTTCTGCAGGTATGAGGAATTGAACCCCAGCCCTCTCCCATGCTAAGGGAGCGCTCTATAACTGAGCTATACACCCGCGCCCAAGATGTTGCGGTAGTTTTCTTACATATAAAGTTAGCGATGTGTGCACAACAACACTAGTTATCGAATCCATGGAGTAAAGCAAAACAGGCAGCCTATTTCTCATCTTCGCCTTATCTACACCTAATTCACATGGTATTCAAAATGTTGGACAGCATTTCTTCTATATGTTCAGATGAACAGGAAATGTCGATGTTTCCTGATAGGTGATACATAGTGCAGAAATATTCGACGGTCACAAAAACTCCTGGAGATATGGGGAGTTGAATCCCAGCCCTCTACCTGGTCTCTCTGGCACTGAGCTACACCTCCACTGTGCGGAGTGTTGTGGTGGTTTTCACACAAATAAAGCTTGTGACATCTGTTAACAGTGATTTCACTCGTTGAGATAAACACGAATAGAGCAAAATGGGCAGCTTACCACTTATCTTTAGCTTATTTCGATACTGTAGTGTAGGAAGACGGAAATATTTCATCGATTTTCACCCCATGTGCTCCGTTGTGTAAAAAATGTCAATACCCTAATACTTGAAGTATAGTACGGAAATATTCGGGGACCACAATATCTCTAGGAGGTTTGGAGACTTGAACCCCAGCCCTCTCCCATTCTAAGGGATTGCTCTACCAGTGAGCCATACGCCCACTGGAGGAGTGTCGCGATGGTTTTCCAGTGAACGAAGCTTGTGACATGCGTTCACATTGACGTCGCACTATACGAATAGATGAAAATATATTTCAACTCGTCTCGACGCGAATCCACAAGGCTCATTTGTTGTTCCATCCTATTCGATTTTTAGCTCGGAACAATCGAGGTCGGGTTGGCATGTTGGCGGGTCGCCAAGAGCCGCTTTCGTCATTGGAGGAAAACAATGACCCAGGTCATTACGATTAGTTCTCTAATACAGTGCAACGAATCGAATTGGAAATACAGCCTTAGTTCAGTTCAGTTCTCTATCATAGATCAAAAATTGCCGTTTGTAATTATCAGCATAAAAAGAGAGCTAGATCAAACGATACGCCACTGCATTTAGCAAGTTGGCGTTCATTTCAAAAGCTATTGATAGATTTTAGAGTTGAAGAGGTTTGGTTTATTACCAAGGCTAGTGGCCTCTCACACTTCTAACATCACTATTTCAAGGCGCGTGTTTGTCTGCAGTCGCTTTCATATCATTAGTCAAACAATGTCGATTATTCCTAAAGGATGTTGCCTTTGTAAAACCAAAGTGAAACCTCTACTATCGTTCTTAAGAGAAATCCCAGAAAGAATTTTTCGAAGCGCTTCACAACAGAATTTGAAACGTTGTCAAAGGAATAACTACCACAGCTTAAGTTCTCATATGTCAGTAGAACATTTTTATCGGGCATCAAGGAAATATGGATTTAAATCCCCACCTACGCAAATTTCTATGAGGTAAGAATGAAAAGTGCGACCACCCCATTTTCACTCAACTAATGTACTGCTTATGATACATCGACTCGATTTTTCATTTTTCCTATTGAATTTCACTTATTGACAAAGAAGAAAATGACATGATATAGCGTTTTGTCAAACATTTTACTAATGATACAATCACAATAACAAATGTAATCCGGTTTTTGTTCGAATGATTGCAACCAAGTGATAATGCTAGTCTCGTCTTAAGCTGTCTCATCGCTATGAAATTCTTACAAAGCTCATAGCAGTTAGTGAGGCATTATCCTTAACTCTTCAATAAGCGATACCTTTTTTTCACGGACTAATATTAACGAAGGAAAACAACATCTTTATTGAGACGATTTCTTAACGAACGTATGAAAAGACAACTGTGGCCCTAAAGAGGGCCGTTGGTTTAGATTTTGGCTCGACTGCTTGAGACTTCTACTCCTTCTCTCCACCGGTCTTCTTGGGCAGTAGAACAGCCTGGATGTTGGGTAGAACCCCTCCTTGAGCAATAGTTACTCCTGAGAGTAGCTTATTGAGCTCCTCGTCGTTACGCACGGCAAGCTGTAGATGACGCGGGTTGATTCTGGTCTTCTTGTTGTCACGAGCTGCATTCCCAGCTAACTCGAGCACTTCAGCAGCCAGATATTCAAGAACAGCAGCTAGATAGACGGGCGCTCCAGCACCAACTCTGCCAGCGTAGTTGCCTTTGCGAAGCATTCGGTGAATTCGTCCAACTGGAAACTGGAGACCAGCACGCGATGATCTTGACTTCGTCTTGCCTCCAGCCTTGGCTTTGCCTCCTTTACCACGTCCAGACATGACAGCGACCACGAGCGACGATGTACGCGATGAACACACACGGATACATCTACGTCCAGCAGGACAGTACCTATAGGCAACCTGCTCCGACGCTCCGCCCACCACTGACCGAGAGTGACTGAGCTTGGAGGCGGGGCTTTATCGCCGCAGCGCTGTGAATTGATTCGAAAACGAGCCGTCGAGCATTCGCAGCTTCTACGAGTGTTCGCTATGCCACGGAAGCCGTCAGCTAAGGAGCCAAGAAGGCAGCTAAGAGCCAGAAGGCTAGTCGTGCTGGAGACAAGAAGAAGAAGCATCGCCGAAAGGAGACCTATTCGGTCTACATCTATCGTGTGCTCAAGCAGGTCCATCCCGATACCGGCGTGTCGTCGAAAGCGATGTCGATCATGAACTCGTTCGTTAACGACGTCTTTGAGCGCATTGCTGCTGAGGCATCACGTCTGGCGCACTACAACAAGCGATCGACGATCTCATCTCGTGAAATCCAGACCGCTGTGAGACTGATCCTGCCAGGTGAACTCGCGAAACACGCCGTTTCCGAGGGAACCAAGGCGGTGACCAAGTACACCTCCAGCAAGTAGATCTCGTACGAGGTACACTTCAATTAAGCCAACGGCCCTCTTTAGGGCCACAAATAATACCATTTGATTGTGTGATTTTCATATCAGCTTAATAAAATGTTTCTGTCCTCGTGTTTAGTATCGTTCTAGTATTAGTTATCTGGTTGTTATCACACTCGAACGTTTCAGTTCTTCGATGGATTAGGGGATGGTGGGTTACCTGATGAGTACAAGATGAAATCCCTAAGTACTTTTTGCGGGGCAAGGAGTGTTTCTATTTCGAAAGTGAGTGAGTCGTTTTAGTAAGGATAGGACGGCATACTTGTCTGGCCCCATATTAAATTCTTACTGTATGGATGATCTGAGACGATCGTCAACGCGACCCGCAGCATCGACCTTTACGACGCCAAGCAATCGTGCGGGTCCGAATTTAGGCGCGAAGCCAGCAGAGTCGATAGTGGAAGTGTTGGTTGAAGTGAGCTAACGAAGCCATCTAACCCTGGGCAATGGGGCTTTCATCGGCTGAGGACGGGAGTAGTGAGCGTAGGTGGTTGTGGTACGGGTAGGATTGCGAATGCTCAGTGTCAACCAAAACCAATGAATAGTTGGTATTGCAAGACATAATCAGATAGAGATGTTCTCGCCGTAACGTTACGCGTTTGTCTTTGTGTTGATTAGAGTAAACCACATGGCACTATATCTATAATGTACTCTAGCGTCCACATCTTGGCGCGAAACTATCGGCGTTAGGTCGTCGTCGTTTGGCAGCTCTCCAAGTGCCGTGCTCGTCACTGGAAAATATAGGCTTAGGCCACTATAGTGAGTTTCGTGACATAATGGAGTAAATGAAAGTGAACATAAAGCCAAAGTCTAGTCTCCAGCATAGATCAGAGATTGCCGTTGACAAAGAAAATTAGAAAAAAAGAGGTAGATCAAAAGGCATACCATTGCAATTAATGAGTATGCATTTGTTTCAGAAGTAGCTTGTAGCTTTTGACGCATACATATCCTCGATGTCAACTATTGCAATTGAAGAGGATAGGTTTTTGCCAGGCTCGTGATTTCGCTTATTCTCCAAATATGTGGCTATTTCACGTGCTCGTGCTTGCTTTTGGGTCGCTATCGTAGCGATGGTCAATCATTGGCGATTATTCGAAACTATGATGACTTCGAAGTGAGCAAAAAAATCTTCTGCCAGCGTTCCTGACAACTTTTCCAATAAAACTCTTTCGAAACGTTTCTAAATAGAAAAGAAAAACTGGGAACACACTCAAGAGGCCTCTGCCATAGCTCAAGTTTCCATATATGTTATTGGAAGAATTTGATCAACACCAACAGGTAAATTTGTTCGAATTTCCAGCTATTTAATTTTATACTAAACTATAATTTTCTAAGGATCTAGATCAAAAATGTATAGTAAAGGACCATTTCAAATAATCAAACAGATCAAATAAAGCATGCTAACAATACTGAATGCATGTTGACCTAAACTCACGGTAACAAACGCACTTGGATGTTCTTTTCTTTCAATTCTCTATAGACGAAATTTATATGTCGCTCTAAAAGTTCACAATGATCTTGAAGGTATTAAATTTTCTAGTGTTTTCACTGCATTTTTCGCAGTGTTATGATGATTTATTCATATCTAAGAGAACTGAGTGGTGAGCAAAAATACAACCTCAGTTGGGAGTCGAACCCGCGTTTCTCCCATACCGAGGACGCGTGCTACCACTACACTATCGAGGTACATTCGCGCCACCATTCAATCTCTTAAGGTTCTTTCAATTTTCCTGAAGACTTTCTCAAAAACTTTGATGGTCACAACTGATGCGATGAAAAATTTGCTAGTCTAGTGGGGAAGAAAAGCTGCAAATGACCGACTGACTGGCTGTTGAGGTTTCAGAGCTTTGCCTTTCCGAATAATCTGCTTTTAAGATTTGAAGCAGGAATGTGCTCAAAAAACAAATAGTTTCATGAAATTTTGTTCTCATCGTCAAACAAGGACATGTACAGCACATTTTGTTCATAATCATCGATCTTTTATCCTTTATGAATGCTGCGTTGTGTTCACCCAACTATTCAAGCTCGTTATAATCCTCGACGAGACGCAACGTAATGTGGTGGGTAAGTGGCGTTGCATGGGGTCGCAGCGTGCGTGCCTCACCGAATACTATATAACTGTGATCGCGGTGGTGTTCGGCATCTCGCGTCTTAGTGTCGCAGCTGTTCTCTTGTCGTCATGTCTGGTCGTGGAAAAGGAGGCAAAGGACTCGGAAAAGGAGGAGCGAAGCGCCATCGCAAAGTCCTGAGAGACAACATCCAGGGCATCACCAAGCCGGCGATTCGTCGCCTGGCTCGTCGTGGTGGTGTGAAGCGCATCTCTGGACTGATCTACGAGGAGACTCGTGGAGTGCTCAAAGTGTTCCTCGAGAATGTGATTCGTGACGCTGTCACATACTGTGAGCATGCCAAGAGAAAGACCGTCACCGCCATGGACGTCGTCTACGCCCTCAAGCGCCAAGGACGTACCTTGTACGGTTTCGGTGGATAAGACGGACCAGTGAACAATTTCGTCGAAACAAAACTTAACCAAACGGCCCTCTTTAGGGCCACAAATAATACCATTTGATTGTGTGATTTTCATATCAGCTTAATAAAATGTTTCTGTTCTCGTATTTTAGTATCGTTCTAGTGTATTGGTTATTTGGTTGTTATCACATTCGAAGGTTTCAGTTCTTCGATGGATTAGGGGATGGTGGGTTACCTGATGAGTGCAAGATGAAATCCCTAAGCACTTTTTGCGGGGCAAGGAGTGTTTCTATTTCGAAAGTGAGTGAGTCGTTCAGTAAGGATGGGACGGCATACTTGTCTGGCCCCACATTAAATTCCTACTGTATGACCGACCTGAGAACGTCGTCAATGCGACCTGCAACATCGACCTTTACGACGCCAAGCAATCGTGCGGGTCCTAATTTAGGCGCGAAGCCAACAGAGTCGATAGTGGAAGTGTTGGTTGAAGTGAGCTAACGAAGCCGTCTAACCTTGGGGCAATGGGGCTTGCATCGAGTGAGGACGGGAGTAGTGAGCGCAGGTGCTAGTGGTATGGGTAGGATTGCGAATGCTCAGTGTCAACCAAAACCAATGAATAGTTAGTATTGCAAGACATAATCAGATAGAGATGTTCTCGCCGTAACGTTAGGCGTTTGTCTTTGAATTGATTACAGTAAGCCACGTGGCACTATATCTATAATGTCCTCTAGCGTCCAGATCTTGGCGCGAAACTATCGGAGTTAGGTCGTCGTCGTTTGGTAGGTCTCCAAGTGCCGCGCTCGTTACTAGAAAGTATAGGCTTAGGCCACTATAATGAGTTTCGTGACATAATGGAGTAAATAAAAGTGAACATAAAGCCAAAGTCTAGTCTCCAGTATAGATCAGAGATTGCCTTTGACCAAGAAAAATAGAAAAAAAAGGAGGTAGATCAAAAGGCATACCATTGCAATTAATGAGTATGCATTTGTTTCAGGAATAGCTTATAGCTTTTGACGCATACATATCCTCGATGTCAACTATTGCAATTGAAGAGGATAGGTTTTTGCCAAGTCTTGTGATTTCGCTTGTTCTCCAAATATGTGGCTATTTCACGTGGTCGTGCTTGCTTTTGGGTCTCTATCGTAGCGATGGTCAATCACTGGCGATCATTCGAAGGTATGATGACTTCGAAGTGAGCAAAAAAATCTTCTGCCAGCGTTCCTGACAACTTTTCCAATAAAACTCTTTCGAAACGTTTCGAAAATAGAAAAGAAGAAAAACTTGGGAACACGCTCAAAGAGGCCTCCGCCATAGCTCAAGTTTCCATATATGTTAATGGAAGAATTTGATCAACACCAACAGGTAAAATTTGTTCGAATTTCCAGATATTCAATGTTTATACTAAACTATAATGTTCTATGGATCTAGATCAAAAATGTATAGTAAAGGACCATTTCAAATAATCAAACAGATCAAATAAAAGCATGCTAACAATACTGAATGCATGCTGACCTAAACTCACGGTAACAAACGCACTTGGATGTTCTTTTCTTTCAATTCTCTATAGACGAAATTTATATGTCGCTCTAAAAGTTCACAATGATCTTGAAGATATTGAAACTTTCTAGTGTTTTCACGACATTTTTCGCAGTGTTATGATGTTCTATTCATACCTAAAAAAACTGAGTAGTGAGCAAAAATATAAAAACCCGCCTTTCACCCATACCGGGGATGCGTGCTACCATTACTCTATCGAGGTACATTCGCGCCACCACTCATTCCCTTAAGATTCTCTCAATTCTCTTAAAGACTTTCTCAAAAACTTTAATGGTCACAACTGATTCGATGAAAAATTCGCTTTCAAATGGAATGAAAAAGTTCTAAGACGGAATTTGACGGCTACTAGTAGACCACAAAGTTCTCCGGATGAGCGGTTCAGATTGTCGTATGTACGTTAGATGCTCTGTGATGAAGTGGTGATGCAGAAAAGGCATCGCTGTAAATGTTGCAGCAACAGCCTTTATTTTAAGATGAAACAACATTAGTACATCAAATCATTCAAAATGGTAATTTTTCCGCCTACATCTTTTCTTATTTCGCTATCTCTTGTACACTGCTCTTCGTGCTCAATGTTTTTCTTCCATTAATTACAGCGGTTTCATTCTTTGAAACCATAATTCATCGTTTAAAAGAGTTCTTTATTGATTTATTTATCTATTTATTTATATTTATAATAGATGTGCATATAGCTACATATATGTATCCAAAATTATATATTTTCCAGAACACCTAAAATTCAAAAGAGTAAAACGCCTGCTTCTGTCGCGTTCTCGGTCAACCGGCTGCGCTTGAATGTGGGCTGCTGCAAAATTGGAAGCTAAAGAGCATAAATCGTTGTTGTTCAATCCCTTGAAGGCACACCATGCATTCGAATCCACTGAGCATAGTAGAGGCGAACAGAATGCTGAGCAGACATATACGGTGATCTAACGTGGGCGTTGATTTTACGATTATACATCTTACAATTATTTTGTGAGACTGTTCGTGTAGCGGACATTTTGTGACTGAAACGATTTTGTAACACAAATTTAGGGTTTTGTGATATTTTTTGCCATTCTATTCACAGAATTTTCCGTATTCCCGAATGATCTGTATATAACGGAAAATGAGGTTTGCCTTTTTGAAGTTTCATGTGCGAGTGCAGTAGTAAGGAATCGTTTGCCAAGGAACACCGGTGGCATGAGTTTATAGTTTGCACAGATTTTATTACTGCTATCAATAGTTTCATATCGTTATTTTCTTTATTTGCCTTACAGAAAAGGTTATTTAACTAACTTGTTGTAGTTCTTGTGAATGACTGCTACTTTTTTTATGAGTAAAAACCGTAATAAAGCGAACATATTGCTAGCCGATGTTACCGCTGTATGGAAATTCTATGTGAGATCAGACCACCGTCTCTTTCTTACAAGACTCCATGTTGTGCGAATTCGGAAGAGAGTTACTATGTTCAAAAACGGAATGCCAAATCTACAATAAAGTGGGATTTTCTTAAATCGTTAATAGGCTCTCGGGAAGACGCCGTTATTAACAACATCGACGAATGGTACAAATGGATGATGCAGTGTCCTCACGCCAATTCTATGAAAGTCAAGAGTTCGTGAACCAGCAAGAGATTTCCTTCCCGACAAATTTCAGCTTAATTCTGCAATGTGAGGCCGATCATTACAAAGGCAGCCACAAACAGCATAGCCGATTGAAAGTATTGTTACATATGCTCTGTAACAGAGTAAGGCATGCAATCGGGAATGACTTACTCTGAAAGAACACCACGGTGATTCTTAGATTGTACTTCAAGTGTGAAAAGTGCGGCGATTATTCGACCATATAGGGGTATAACCAAGTGGAACTGACTGAGTAAAGAGACACCGTGTACTGATGATTCTACAAGGCCGATCGTGTGTCTCACCCTATACAGGTGCCATAACAGATCTCATGAAAGGCCTAAAGTATGCTGTTAGGACATACTGGCTCTGAGCGAGCTCTCAAAATAGTCGATTGATGGTAACATTTCTATCTATAGTAGGATTGCCGAATCCTTGAAACTACAGACGAGCTCTCCATGTTCAATTTATGAAAAGTGAATATCATGTGAATCTCTTAACACTGCTAAACTGAATAGCAGACAGACTCGACTGGATGGAGTTTTGGATTCAATAACGAACAAGCGCAAAGAGCCTGCGAGGGTACGTAGGATGTACAGTCTTCATTTTATTGCTTTCTATAGGTACATATACATACAATCTATTATTTCACCATCTATTACACATAATCATAGATGTACAATAACTACAAGAATTACACCAGAGATTTTCAAACTATATTTAGACTAACGGATAGTGGGGCTCCCATAGGAGGTTTGCTAAATTGACTATTCAGAGCTTCTATAAGTGCTTCTGTTTTGACTAAATCAAGGATCTCTGATAATGATATAACATAATTGAGCCGCTATTGTCTATGTGCTAGACAGGCACCTGCTTCGCCCTGCTTGGTCCCCTTAATAGCACAGTCCCTCGTTTAGCCGATCCCTTTAGGTTATTACTCTTCTATAAAGGAATCGACGCCGAGTTAAACCACCGCAAGTCAGGTGATAGAATCTCCTGGCAGTGCAGAGACTAGCAGCCGAGTTACTCGCTGTTAAAATAAATCATACCTTTCAATTCGAACGCATTTTCATAGACATCGCACAAAACGGTAAGCTCTGATAGTGATATGACATGTTTTGAACCGTTAAGTTTCAAGTGATAGGCAGGCGCCTGTTACGTACTACCTGAACTCCTCAGTAGCAGGGTATCTCGATTCAGCCGACCTCATGAAGTTATACACCTTTATGAAAGAATTAGAAGTGTCAACTACTATTCTCTGCAGTGTATTCATTGCACCTGACTTGCGGTGATTTATTACACAGCATCGATTCCTTCATAGAAGAGTGAAGTCTCAAGGGATCAATTGAGCAAAAGGACTATGACACTGAGGAGTCCAGATAGGACGAAACAGGCGCCTATCAGGCAATTAGACCACAGCTGCTCAAAACATGTTATATCAATATCAGAGTGTTATCGTTTTGAGCAGGGTCTATGGAAAAGCGGTCGAATGGAGAACTATGATTCAAAGTCCTTTCCAGATCGATCAAAGCGCGACATAACGAATTTTGTACATTTGATGAGCTTCAGTAAGTGCTTTTATCGTGTGGATGTGATCTACCTTACTAAATCCTTTCTGGAAACTTGCTTTTTAGCATAGCTACCCTTTATCCAGTATTCTGTCGATCCTGTTTAGTATCACTGGAATGAAGAGTTTATAGCAAGCACAATGGGCGATAATTGACTTTCCACTAATTTCGCATCCTAAAAACGTTTTGTTTTGCAGGACCTTTTTACAATTTTTGTTCAGATCGAACAATTTTATTAATTAGTCTAGCGTAGTCTTGGTGAGATGTCTGGCAGCTTTTTTATGGAGATTCTAAGAATTTAATGAAGGAGCATTTTTTTGGTCTTTAGCTGAGATAGGTCAACAAGAGCACTTATGTAGAAGTTAGATCTTTCCATTTCTCCTTCGGTAAAAAAAATGATATGAAAGAATCAGTTGCTCTGCTGTAGAAAGTGTTTTGGTGATAACAGCTCTGTTTGTTATCTTTATACAAAATTCTCGCTATGCGTGATGTGATGGAACACACATGGTAAAGAAATCAGACCGCAACGGTGAAGATTCGCTCGGTCAAACTTATTGAGCACAACAATTCATGTGTGAAATTTTTCTTTTTATCAGGGATTATTTTCTTCGAAAAAAGGCTGTCAAAAAGCACCGAATGGATCGAGGCTTTTAACGCGAAGAAAATCTTCTCAAACATATTCTGCCATGGCACCGTGCATTCTCGAGACAACAGTCTGAAGCAAAGCTCTCGTATTATTTATTTCCTATTGGGGAGCATTCACATCAATAGGCATGATAACACCCACAAAACTAGGAACGATTTCGTTAGTATCTTCACCGTTTTTGTAGCACCTTTCACACCTTCTCGATCATTCACCGTCATAGTCTCTTCGAAATGTCCGTTAAAACTAGACTTTCTTACAGTTATGTTGAAACTAGGGGACATTTCTGCTTCCTTGTTCTTTCATACACCCACCTGCTGTTGATGACAACTCATGCCTATATTACGATTGAACTAGAGAATATGCACTAAATCTCATATTTATTGTTTGAGCCAACATGTCGTGTGGTCTTTTAATGGGCTCTTGTACAGCCCGATACACGTGTTTCGACCTTACAGTCTCGTAAGTTGAGCAGAACCCTTCTCCTTTAGTCAATCATCTCGAGAGTCTCCACTTACCCTATAAAGAGATAAGCGACGGTGAACGTATCGCCGTGAAGTGAAAAATCACAAGATTGGCAAGTTTCGACAATCGATAGCTCTTGTATGGTATTTTTGTAACATCATACCTTATTCGCAGCGTTATAATGTTTCACATATACCTAGAAAGTTGAGTGCTGAGCAAAAATACGACCTAAGGCTGGAGTTGAACCCGCATTTCCTCCCATACCGTAGACACGTGCTACCACTACACCACCGAGGTACATTCGCGCCATCACCTATTCTCCAACATCTCTATGATAGATGTCGGCCACCAACCTTTGACAAGCATGGTAGATTATGCGATTTCGCTTTATAAACCCAGCTGAACTGACAGCGATTGTTATAAGTAGTACTCGAAATTTCTACTACTTCTACCGCGTTTTTCGCAGTGTTACAATGATGTAGATAGTTCGAGTATAATTTTCTTTTATAACGAAAGACTTCTAATTTTATTACGTACAACATTGTAAAAAAAAACCGTATTACATTTGCGACGTCGATAGCTTCTACTGCCGCGATAATCAGTTTAATCATGTAATTATAATAGTTATGAGATGTATTGAAATTTGAGCGTGGTCTTATCAAAACACTCGTGATAAAAGGCTTAATATTACAAAAATACCAGCCAAGAGCAATCGAGTGTCGAAAATTGTCAATCTTGTGATTTTTCACATGACGGCGATTTGGTAAATCGTTCGTCGCGGCTTACCTCTTTATAGGAAGGGTGAAGGCTCTCGAGAGGATTGGCTAAAGATGAAGGATTCTGGCCAATTGACGAGACTGTAAGGTTAAAATACGTGTATCGGGCTGTACAAGAGCCCAATTAGAGACCACATGACATGCTGGCTTGAATAATAATTAGTAGATATATTGAAGTTGATTACTATTCTGTCTCAACGTAAGCTTTCCAACAAAGTGTTGGCTTTTTGGACAACTGATCAGTTATTTACTAAGTGAATAAGTTCTGTGAGATTCTGGCACTGTGGGCATATACCGAAAGAACTAAAGGTAAAGTGAAAAAACCCTTAATAGAAAGAGTCTGAAGGAGATCAAAAACTCTCTACTTTGAGACAATACTTGTATGAAAAGGTCATCCCGAACTAGATTAAATATTGAAGACTCCATGTATGAGTGAAACGCGGGCTCAACTCCCTTCGGAAGTCAAGTTTTTGCTCATAACTCAATTCTCTGAGGTATATATGAAACACTACAACATTGCGAAAAAGCAGTAAAAATGTAGAAATTTGTGTTCACTATATAATCAATGACCTGCAAAAATGCCAGTGTTGGCTTTCGTTCACGTGTATGAACGCAGATCATCAGATTTTCTTCTATCTACTGATGATAGATACAGCTCCATCATAACAAAATCGGGGATCTTTTGGGACAATCACGTGGTGTTAAAGCTGTCTCTCAAACATGTCTATTGACCGTCTTCCAAATATGTCTATCGACTGCCAATGTTGCTGTCATAAATTTTTGTTACTGCAAACATTTACGAATCATCAAATGAACTTAACCCGAACTGAATCCTAACTAATTTCTCAAATTTGCGCAGCTGCTGAAAACACTGGCACTTGTCAACTTAAACTGACCAGTCTTCAGCAAGCTCTTAGCCATTTTTCTCACACTATATTCAGAATATTTAGTGCAAATAGGTTATGAATATGCAAGCGTTTCAATTCTTAGCCTTTCCAGACATATTTTTACCTCTGTACTTTTGTTCTAACAGAAGAGTGTGTACCGCAGTAGTTCGGGTACTAGAGGTACACTGCAACACAAACGCTATCGTTGACATCACTCCATGCTGCAGGCACACCAAGTCAAGTCGTTTATCGTTCCGATGTCGACAAAATCAGTTCAGACCCTTTTAGAAGGATAAAAACACAGACATGACAAATCACTAATCGACTAATGTCATTTAATCTGTCGTATAGGTCCTGAAAGGTGTTCAGTTATCTTTATCATGGCGCTACTTCTTTACACTGCTACAAGATGCATCACTAAGATGCAGATGAAGACTGAACGCTTTGATTTTCCATCGCTTCTCTTCAGCGCTTTAGCGACAAGCTTTATATAAGTGTCATGATGGACTTACGAGAGTGATTGGCGTGATACCTATAGGTTCTCATCATTTTTCAGCACCTTATCTTAGAACATGGTACCGTTTTAGCAAACTTCTCATAAGCAAATCGATCGTTCTTTCCATGCAAATGATGTGGTGAGCGTCATCAGTGAGAAGTGTTCTTTCAACAATTCCCATTCAAGCCCTTAACGATCGTGCGATCTCAATGAGCATGCTGCTTCATCATAAAGACCATACATCTTGATTTCGATACGTACTCCACTTGAGACTCAACTACGCGCAGCAAGCGTCGAACCGCTACGCAAAAATGGCCGCGACTGTGGAAGGGAACTTTCTAAATTCTAATGAGAAACTACTACTTTCAATGGATGTGCGTAGTTTAGAGTATGACCATGAGGCAAGAGGTGCTTAATTACCTCTGTGTGTCCCCACGATCTGATATGACATTGCAGTGTGCGGCATCGCTTTTCACAAGTAGTTCAGTGTTCTTCAATTTCAGCGGTCGCAATTACTTTTGAGTAATGTTTGAAATGAGAAGATATCAAAATTCTTGAGTGAACGTCGCGATCTTCCATTTAGAGCCCAAAAACTAAAGATGACCTCATATGAATCCATGGTGGACGAATGATTTTTCAATCACACACAAAAAGTTGTACCTTTACCAAAATATGGAGAACGTGCTCAGGACGTGGAGCATACATGGAATCGGAAAGGCATAAGGTCCACCTTCGACATACACTTAGTCGTTAGAACATATGGTTTCCTCAAAATCGCATCACTAATGTAATTGCCACGATTTCTGACGACGCTTAACTTTAGCTAGTGCTTCCGCGGAAGTCACGCAACTTTCTGTCTTGGTGAATTTATGATTTTTCTAGAAACTAGAGGCAGGTATAGGGCTTAAGAGGACGAGAACAGGACAAATAGTTAAGAATATTTTGCACTATCGCTCTCTGAATATGATTGATACGCATTCAGCGAAGTACATTATGATAAATCGTCATACAAGTGTTATGTTGTCAGCATTAGGCAATATTTTGCAGCATATGTTGAGTCTTCCTCTACAATTTTTTTAGAATATCTAGACTTTTCGTACAATGATCGGGTTCAGTGACAACAAATAGGTGGTCACTGAATTCTCTCAAAAATGGATTTCGCATAATTTTATAGGAGAACGGAGCTTTTCTCGTCTCATACCCATCACAACGTGTGCGTAGAAGAACCAACAAATGAAATAGAAGGAGATTTAGAAGAGGGATTGAATGCGCCGAAATGAACTCTCACGTAAAAAAAATCTCAACAGAGGTCATATATACTCCAGGTCCTTTTCGCAACAATATCTTAGAGCTTACGTCTTCACGGATACTCGAAGTATGAAATGTCATTTTCTGCATTTCAAATTTTACAAAGATTCCATAAACTCGCACAAAAAAATCCATTTTATGATGCATCACTGTTTAAGGGACCGAACTAACGTGAGTAACTACACTCAGTGAACAATACGAAGGTGGCCACAAAGTTCATAGTGCGAAATATTGTTTTACTTAGGTGTTGGAAAAGTGGTGTTATTTAGCGGAACGGTTATTAGTACTTCTTTTATCAGCTGAAGGCATATTTTTCAACCAATGTGAACGCGAAGAATACAAAATCGCCGAGTTTGTTCAAAAAGTCGTAAAAATCCGAACATGACCAAGCTACGAAATCACGGCTCCGTAAATTTCTACTCTTCTTCAAAACAATACTTCGCTATTGCGATAGAGAAACGATAACCGCATACAGAACATGACATAGATTATTTGCTGAGAAAAGTAACCCAAAGTCTTTTTTTAGGGGAAAAATCCAAACTCACTTGTGTTAAACAGCACACTAGGTGCATGCATGTTTTCGTCGGTTTTTAAGTTGAAGTTATCATAGCAACCGAACACGGAAAAATGTAGTTCGAAGACAAATAGGTCTTCTACCTATTTTACATGACCCGTTATTCATTGACGATTCACAGCGCGAATCTCACCACTTTCATTCGGTTCGTTTCCTTGAACTAATCCTCCATAAAGGACTTCGCATATTTCATGTGTTACTTCGGCTGCTGTTTGTAAATTTTAATTTTTCATAAATGATAAAAAGTTCATTGAGACGACTCTCCTGGCAAAATCCGAGCTGAGGCATTTTTAGGCGTTCAGGTAATTAATTACGAGAGGTGTTAGGAAAGGGATCGAAGTAGCGCAACCTTTCTAATCTCGCTTCTTCATACACTACATCATTAACTACTGAGATACTCCCTCCTCCGTTAAATAGATATATCAACAATAATGTGGTTCTGATGGGAAATATGGTTTATCAGAAAAGACAATGCGGAGCTAAAAAAGAAAGTTGAAGCTGGTTGGTACTGTATAGCGCCTAGGGGCACTAATACAAACAGGCCAAAAGGGACGAACCATCAGTGTGTTTATCCGTCACCCTCCTCTCCAGCAAATAGTGAAGGGTCAGGATTCTTCTTCTGCACCTCTTTTCTTGTACTGTACTGTTGAGAAATCTTCTATTAAAAATGTGTGAAATCTTCGACAACCGGCGGAAGGTGAACTGGTGAAACTTACTCTTACTTCCCAAACTGTAGTCTACTCTCTGTATGACTTGAGAAACTTATAAATGTCCACAATATAAAGCTTTCAAGTTGAATTGTTGAAAAACTAAACTATCACAAATTTGCTGTATAGATGGGACGAATAAGAAAATAATGGAGACTTTCGCGGCGTTTTCAGTTGACTTTCTTAAACCACGTCATGAACATTCATAATAGTTCACAAGAATGTTTGAAGCCTTTCCGATGTTGATACATAAGCAACTGACATATGAATCTTGAAGAGGCTCAAAGCATTCCTCTGACTATAGTGAATGCTCATGGTGAATTGTAAAAACGGTCAATAGCAATGAATATTATCATGTTTTGATTTGTGTGCTTGTTTGTTTGGCGATAATGATTATGCTACTACAAAAGCAAAAAAAATGGGTATGGTTCAGTTTCTTCTACATGGCCGGCCAAAGGAGTCAAAGCCGGAGGCGCCCCAGTTACTCACGACAGCGACGTTCATTTTCGTCCCGATCATACAGCGCAGCCGCCGTTCGCGATTATGTGAGTTTACTTATATACTGTAGATACTCTGAGCTAAATGAGTATATTATACGGCGTGGATGAAGAAAGTTCGCTTACAGTTATTGTTTATGATAAGCTTCCAATAGTGTGATTACGGATTCACAATGTTGTGCGAACTCCTATCCAGTCGTTGTAAAGCATGCTGAGTGACACTGCAATGCATCAAATCTCGGATCCCTAGCTTGTTCGTTTGTGGCGTAAAGCGAAAGCGCATTGCCGTTGCCGAGTTCTCTGCCTTCGCTTACCTACCCAAGGCTGTGCCTCGAAAATTTTACATATAGCTTCGAGAAATACGGTCTCGTCTTCTTTACTAGGTTAAGTGAAGTTCTCTTTTCAGCCCGACGTAGTAGAACTGGAAGACGCCAATGGGGTAGTCACTGGGATCATGTCGCATACGTTCGCTCAAAATCTTAAGGAGAAGAAGAAATCTCAGTCGGACAACAGTCGTAGAGTCCGCCGCACGTACGTGTGAAAATCTGTAGCTCTCCTTGCACAGTATCTTGTAGATACCTTAAAATCTTTGCTGCCATGTCCTCTCACTAAGTGGCGCCTTTGTATTTCGCCGTTTTTTCATGAAACCAAAGCGCGCTTGTGTCTTCTTGTCGTAGTTTGTTCATCAAATACTACTGATTTCAATTTCAGAGTCGGCCGCAGAAGGCGCCCATTTCCATGCTGCGATGCTCTGGACCATTTGTGGAGTCGCGACAGACAGAGAGAGGATCATTGAAGCAGACACACCCCGTATTAATATGAAGACAAATAAACATTCGCACCTTGTTTCAAAAAATGAAGACAAATAAACATTCGCTTGTTTTGTTTGCTCGAATGACCAAAGCAAAGACGAGGAATCAGCACCTAGTAATCACACACCAGTAGTGTCACCCGTGTTCAACCGAGTTCCACCACAAGATTTTGAGCATGAAATGGTTCTCAATTATGAGAGGTGATCGGTGGTATACATGGAGATTACGGAAAGTGATTTTATACCTATGAAATACGTACGTTTGCGTATACGTTTCCATGCGTACTAGATTTGATCCGTCTTCACAGCCAGATGTTGTGGATTCTTCACATAATACCATTAACTTTGCTATCTCGCCACCGTCATCCAGTGTGGTGGTCGCCTTTGTGTATGGCTTTCAGAGAAGTAAGACTCGGTTAATTTTGTGCGTGATAAAAATGGTCGAGCGTATACTACTAACCATTCCAGTTCATTACAAATTCGATATAATTGCCGACCAATCGCAGAACAGTCAGTCAGAGTACATAAAGTTCACTCGTGAGAAACCAAAGGAAATTGGCTACCGTTTTTAACGTTCAAGTCAACCTGTCCAAAAACTCCTACAGTACAGAATGGTACCGAAAGCAAAGCAACAAAAACATCCTAGTTCACTACCTATCAGCTCATCCTTCACACATAAAACGCGCGCTTCTGAAGAATATGTTCCGAACAGCGACAAAAGTGTGCACAGGAAAAGAATTCAAGGTAAAATCTTTTAGCTCGGCGCGAAAAATTGCCATTTCAAATGTCTACGATACGGTAGGAGCTTCCCACGTTAGATTCAGAGAAAATTCTATACCTCCAAACGACAATTCTGGCGAAAATAGGGTTTCTTTCCTCTTGCCTTTCATCTTTGACGAAATAAGCACAGCTATTAATAGCTGCCTAAAAGAGCAGGTTTGGATGATTCGGTAGCAATAGTTCAAATACCCCCAAAGACACTAAAGCGTCAATTAGTCCGCAACCGACTGTATGACCGCCTCTGCGAAACCATGACCTTAAAATTTGCTCGAACGGCAGAGACGGCGACTGTATGAGATCGGGTATAATTTACCTAATCTCTTGCTAGGCATGCGGCGATGAGTACATTGGCGAAACGAGTAGGCCACTATTCCTCCGTGTAAAAGAGCATCTAGTTGGGTTGCGCAACTCCGATCCAAAAACTCCACTAGGCACACATAGGGACCAAAAACATGCAGGACTAATGTTCGCCGTTAAATTCACGATCCTCGCACAACAATCAGGAACATCTGCGCGTAAAACATTAGAAGCCTTTTGAATACATAGCAAAGGCCCTGAAATGAATAGAAAAGAGGAGTGCCTCGTAATCACGCGTGACCTTGAGCCATACCTCAGGCTGATGTTTCCGGCCCGAGTTAGGCACAGCCCACTGATGCACAAACCTTAAGCACCTGGTCTTCAGTTTATAATTGATAGACCCAAACCTCAAAACGGTGAGTGTTTTAAGATGAAGTTTTACTATGCGATCCAGAACTCATTTCTAACGTTTTCTGCTAGGGTTATGAAGGTTTTGGCTTGGTGGATTGTGGATCAATGTGATCTTTCCATGCTCTGACGAAGGCGACCCGCCGAAACGTTAGCCACTTCGAATATTGTATATTCAAGCTGCATTACTAACTGTATTGTTGTATGCTTCGTTAATATCCAATAAACAATATCAATAACATCTCGGAACGGCTAAATAGACGAAAATACTCATTTATTCAAACTATGCCGAGATTAATAGATAGTCGGTCTTGGGATGTCCTAAAAATCCTTACTTTTGATAACAATTTCTAAAGCATGCAATCGCAATTCAGAGATTGCGCTGGTAAACCCTTGGTTTTTTCTAGAAAAAAGCGTGTTCCCCTAGATGATTAGTAATCGTTCGATAGCTGAGGTCAAGTGATTTCTAATGATCTATCTCAGTTCTCAAATAGCTTGTTTTTTGCGCTGCATCAGCCGAAATAATATCTTGTTTCACATTTGAGGATTTATCGCCGGATAAAGTCTTTCTACAAAAAAAGCTTGCAATCATTCGATAGCTCGGATCTTAGCAATTTTAAAATCGTAGTCGAATTCTTTGAAGAAGACTCCTTAGAATGCTTTAACAGTCAAAAGAAGATTGGATTTCGCACTTCAAAAGGTGGGATTTCGCGACATTGGCCCTAAGTCACCGCGCTTTTTGCAACATACCGATTAGCTACGAAACGTAATCTTCTTTTCACTACTACAGTACAATAAGGAGTCATTTAAACTTTCGAACAATTATAAAAGTCTGAGGAAAATCTCTGTTCAGCGAGAATGCTTGAGTGTGAAAAATATTATTATTGCTAGTGTTGCAGCGCATTAGGAAAGCCATTCTGTGAAATAAACCTTGAAAATTGTCAAAATTTTAGTTATCAAAAGCTTACTAAAGCTCTAAGGAGAAAATCAGAAAAGGTGTTTTTTAAGAGGTCAAAACAGGATGAGGCCACCGGAAGAGATCAAAATTTGCAAAACCTAATACTCTTTCGACTGTTACAGTAATCTAAGGAGTTCTTTCTAAAACTAAGTACTTTGTTCAAATCGCTAGGATTTGCCCGATCTAATAATGACTAGTTGCTCATGAGAGAAATTTTATCAAGCCAGAAATGCTTGAATGAGGATTGAAATCTCCTTTCAACTGCTACAGCGCAAATACGGGCTTTGAGAAATAGAACATGCCGTACAAATTTACTTGACTTTAGCTCTCGAATGATTGTTAAAAAGTTTTACAAAAATTAAAAAAACGTTTTTCTACCAAAGTTCACAAACAAGGTGAGGATAATGTGAAAGAACCGTATTCCTCCATCTCTTTTTCGCTTACCGTAGCTATGAATAAAGGTATCGAATGAAATTATGCCTTGATCTAAGAAATGGGGATATGAAGTGCACTAATACTCAAAAAAAGTATTGGAAATTATCAATGAAGTGGGATCGCATGCAAGAAGCAACACGATTTTTAACCAACTATTTATTGTTTTTTTTTTAATTTTTAGCCAACATAATGAATTTTATGTACTTTATGCAATAAAGTATACGAAACAGAAATGAATAGAAGAAGAATTTTATTGAATAGTGGATAAGTATAAATGAAATACAATTGTTCTGTTCGATAAAGGTTCTAAATATATGGTTTTTAAAAAAACTAGGTTTTTTCTCTTTGAAAGTGTGATCTACGAATGGAGGAATTACGTTATTTCTAATAAACCTAACCTTATCGAAGTCGTTTATATCATAATTCACTAAATACTAACACAGAACCCCCATTTATTGGCGAAAAAAGTGTAAGTTTTAATGGAAAAAAAATACACACCAGTACTAGAGCGCGCGCCGGCAGCTTCTCTTCTTAGTCGTCCGAACCACTCACCTAACGAAAATGGGGCCGTCGTCAAAGCGCTAACGTTCGTAGTTAAGTGTGAGTGGATTTATAGATAGCTATCACCATAGCTACAACAGAACAAAGTCTCTTCTAAAACTCTATGGAGATAACGCCTGAACGACGCCAATCTCGGGAAATTGTCAAGTCTTATCGGTGAAGAGAGAGCGCATGTGGCGCAGTGGTTAGAGGTGCCCTGCGTCGCACACGAGGTCAATGGTTCGATCTCGCGCTCATGGCTCACCAAGCCATCCATCCCTCCGGGGTCGGTAATTGGTACCGGACTAATTTCACACTTGTCTGGGAGGATAAGCAGCAGTGATTCGGTTTAGCGGGAGGCCACCGCGAGTCATTGTAAAGCCAGATATGCATTCAATCACCTTAAACGAAGTCAAAAATTGAAGTCGAATGCATGGCGCATCCCTCAGGGATTGATCGACGCCGAGAGCTTTATCCTTTATTCTTTTATCGGTGAAGAGGCATAGCATTAAAATGTGCAATATTCTTATGGACAGACAATTCATTATTTTGAGATTGTTTTAATATGCTTCAACAAAAAACAGCCTTATTGAGGCTTATTCTATCATATTGAACCAATTACTGACTTTTATGACCTCTTCAACGGTAATAAAAATCTAAATTTCACCAGAAAATCACATTGTCAGTGTAACGCACTGCGCTCGCCGAGAGATCTTGTCGCCAACTGCGCAGGAAATTAACGTGGTTCCCAACGGGCTAAAGGGTCGCTTAAGGTGACTGAAAATGCATATTAACTTTATAATGACAATTGGTAGCTTAACGTTTTTACAAGTCACTACTGCTATCCTTCCTGACAAGTACGATAGTAAATTTGACCCTGGAGGAATGGAAGGCTTGACGAGCGTAGGGAGCCGGATCGAGCCATCGATCACGCGTGTGTCGCAGAGCACCTTTAACCACTGCACAACACCTGTCCGGTGGAAGGTTCTGGATGCGAAGTAGAGGCACTTCAACCGTTGACCACACACCAGCCTCATCGTGACTGAGACGTAAGGTGTTCTTAGTTGCCTAACGATGAGCATCAGGGTAGGCTAACCGAACAGTTCAAAAATGTATATAATGGCGGATTCTAACGACTTTCACTAAAAACATTGTAGCCAAAAAACAGTAAAAATAAAGGCATCGTATCAAAAGTGCTTATACTCATATTTTACCCTCTACATACTATCCTAAACATATTCACATGTTTAGCTGCACTAAACTCGCGTGGCGAAGTGGTTAAAGATATCCTGCGGCACACATGTGGTTGATGGTTTGACCCTTGTTCTAGCTGAGTTCACCAAACTATCAACCTCTCCGGTGTCGATAAATTGGTACTGGACTTTTCTGGAGGGATAGCAAACACTTTACTAACTTGGAAACTTGAATGGCCCTCTTCACTGATGATAGTGGGCGCCCCAACACAGGAAAACTGAGCAGTTCTAAGTGATTTGTAACCTGCAGTCCCGAGGTAAGCTTCACCGGGGCTTCCTCAGATCGTCACCACATTAAAGCAATTGTCTGTTTTTTGTGGATTACAGGGACATTACCACCTTTCGACTAGTAGCTACCAAGATGGCGATCATTTCTGGTACGGTTTACTCGTGGCTGCGCTTTCCGAGTGGAAACGTCGGACTCCATTTCAGCTTGGGTGGCCATGCTGTGCGATTGAACCCCGCTGTACTTCCAGTGATATCCAGGAGCACGTCCGAGTCACGATGAGGCGGTAAACAATTTGAAAGGATAATCTACACTACTGACTTGTTATATCGGTGGGCCACTGCGATTTATTGTAGAGACCAGGTAAACACTCATACATCCTTAGCCATGCTTAACGAAATCGAATGAGTCGGGCATTTCTCAGCGAGTGTCTACGAATATTCTTTCCGAACAAAAGCAAAGAATCCAGCTTAGTGTCCTCAATTTCATCATTTACACTTCATAAGGAAGAGTTAATGAAGTGCTGAGAACAACCGATTCTTTCTCATTAGGAGGAAGCAAATGAAAAACCGATCTCATTCGCTGGAGAGGAACTTTTCATTGGATTGTTAATAATTTTCCGAAAGCTGGGACTTCAGGCTACAGCCCCACGTCGCCGGTTTTTCAAAATACCCCTATATAATGTTGTAGCATCTAGATTAAAATTATGTTTCACACTCGCTTTTCGTCTTCACTTTTATCCCTCCTGTAATTCGCCGGAAGCCGAAAAGCATATCAGTGTGCAAAGAAAGTTGCATGGTATCTTAGTCAATCGTTTCATCTGGAGTTTTTTTTTTTCGAAGAGGAGGAAAAATTCCCAATTTAATAACAAAATATCAATCGTCCCGCCACGTCCCTCGCCTTGTCGAGTAGCTGGTAAACACCGCTGCCAGAAATGTAAAACTCGATCTTATTTTCCCTGCTAAACCGTATTTCCAGAGAATAAGCACATCGCTAGAATCAGGAAACATTATGCCATCAGGCGATTACTAATAGTCTAGAGAAAGAGCGCTGTCCGGCACAATCCGCCGAAATTTATAGCGCAGATCAAGAGACCGGAGGAGATCAAGAGATCAAAGGAGCTTGTCAAAAAACAAGCATATTTTTGAGTTCTTTGAAGCTTGCGCCATAGTTTGAGTACTGGCACTCTGGGGAAGGAATTTCGTCCAGTGAAATATAAGCGAGATAAGAGAGAAAAACACGTGATTTTATGGAACATGATTTTATTTTGAATGTTGTAGACTTACAAAGGGGTATTCTGCAAAGCCGACGTCATAGGGCTGTAGCCTCATGTCTCAGCTCACGAAGCTTTCGAAAGGTTATTAACACTCCTACAAAAAGTTCTTCTCTAGCGATTGAGGTCGGTTTTTTCCATTATTTTACCTCCTAATGAGAACAAATCGAAAAACTTTTCTAATTATTTTAAAAGTAATAAAATATTTGCATTTTGACTGTGTTGTCAGTTTTTTCAAAAATAAAGACGTTTCATTAATAAAATTCGTAATCTATTTCAATACGATGCAATGTGAGGCGTCATCTCAAAGGACGCCCCCATAGCACTGCTAGCGAGTTACCATACCGTACCAGTGACACGTCAATGTCAGCGATCGCAGCACTCATCTAGCTTTTACTCCCATTTTTACAGCTTCTACTACTACTTTACTACTTAAATTACTTTTATCTTACTCTAGTAGTTGTAATAGTTATTTTTAGTGTCCAGTGGATTGATTTGTACCCGAGCAACTACTCGAGTGGCAAGGAAATTCTTGTACTTTTCCGTTTTTGTTGATTATTTCTCAGGCATTTAAGTTTTTGTTTTTACTATCGTTTAGAGCAGCGTCTTACGGTTATTCCGATATATAACACTTATAGATTTGTTTTGAAATAGAGCTGTTCCGAGATCAAAAACGATTGATGATCTACTATAGTTTTTGCTCTTAGGACAATTCCATCTTAAAACAAATGTGTTTGTGTTATAAATCGGAATAGCCGCAAGATGTTTCTGTAAACGACGATATAAACAGGAATTTAACCCTTCAGGGACGGCAGTCGATCGATCGCACAGCGCAACTCGCAGGAGATGCGCGCGCGATTTTCGATATTTAGTTAGGGTTTTTCTTCTATCTGGATAGTGAAACCTCAGGTTTTTTGACCTAATCGGTTACTCTATGATTTCCTCTGCATGGTCATATGTTTTTCATGCATATACAACTCTCTGTACGATGCAAACTGAGTGCGAAATGTAGTCTTTTTTTCGCTCTTACAGCGCTCCGTGATAACCTTTCAAGAAATCATATACAGCATTGAGATCCAGGGGATCTGGGTTATCGAATGACTAGCGAGAGTTTGGCGAAGAGGTTATACGCAAGCTTCAGCCAAGCAAGAAGAACAAACTAAGTGTGAAACATAATTTTATTCTAGCTGCTACTTCGTTATAAAAAGGCTTTTTTGAAAATCAAACATTTTGTTGAAATTGCAGATATTTAGGCTTTCGAATGATTATCAAATGTCTGAGAGAAAAGTCTTGTCCAGCGAGAAACGCTTTGGAACAATTGTGTACGCCATTTGGTACACGTCGTCCCCATCGAGATCAACGATACTCGTAAAGTATCAGCAATTGTTTTTGCTCTCGAGACTGGTTCATTCTAGAAGAAATGTATAAGTGTTATGTGTAAAAATAACCGCAAGATGCTGCCCTAAACGACAGTAAAAACAAGAACTTAACTGCATGAGAAATAATCGAGAAAAACGAGAAAGACCAAAAAATCTTTTTTTGCCGATCTCAATGCTTTTTCCGAAGATTTTTCCTTCTTTTAATTTCTGTTCATATGTTTTGTTGTGGACTACTTGAACCTACTCACACGCACTGTTAATATTTTTGTTTATTTCTGTAACATTAGGAGACATGGAGGGTTTATGGACAGTTTTCTTTCTGGAATTCTCGTCGATGATCTATGCGATTTCACTGAATACGCACTGGAATGAGAACGACTCAAGTCAGCTGGCAAAAATTCTTGAGGTGATGATCTCAACAGTTTCGTCTAGCTGACGTCTGATTCGGAAAATTTTCGCTTTCACCTTTTTTATTTCAGGATGCATTGAAAACGAAGAAAGACAAGATCGCCTCGTTGCACTATGCTACCAGTGGTCTTAAGCTTCTCAATGTTGCACAATCAACTGCATCAGCACAGGTTCAACAACCGGCGTCTCCTCACTTATTGACTATCATCCTTATAGAATTCTTTTCTATGAGCTTTTCAGGCTGCGTGTGAAATCGCTAAGAAGGCTGATTTGCAGGTTCTCGAGACGCTATACCATGCATCAGCTCTGTCTGGTGATCTGCCTAATTGCGCACTCAGTAAAACCAACGAGGCACAGGTGAGTGAAGTTTGCCAGGACAGATTGATTCCGTTGCTTCTTTATCTTTCTTCCCACTTCCCAGGACCTATTGTGCGTTGTGAAGAGCGCATAGAGGTGCTCTACGTTGCACACGAGGTCACTCGTTCGACCACGTGCTAATGGCTCACCAAGCCATCCATCTCTCGGGGTTCGGTAAATTGCTTCCCAAACTGCATGGGGAGGGGGAGGGGAGGGGGGGGGGGGGGGTGGGGGGAGTGAGGGGGTGCTGGCCACCGATTCCATACGGTAATCGATCGACCGATCGCGTTGATGCGTTGCACATGTAAAGTGCAATTTTTGTTACTTACTTCGAGATTTTTCTTCCGCTTCGAAAAAAGCGCTAGAGAAAACGTAGGACTCTGATACTACAAGATTTTCTCTTCACGATCATGTGCTTATCCTGCTTCCAGCGAAGTAATAGTGAAATCACGCTGCCGATGTAAACCATAGTTTTATTTTGAATCATACAGAAAAGGTCTTTTCAAAAAAGCGGCTACGTAGCGCAGTAGCGAGACATTTAAGCTTTCATCTGATTACTAACACTCTATGAAATCTTCTTGTCTAGTGGGGGGGGGGGGGGGGGCTTCCTCAGATCGTCACCACATTAGAGCAATAGCCCGCCCTTGTGGATCAGAGGGAGATTACCGTCTTGCGACTAATAGCTACCAAGACTGCAGTCATTCCTGGTACGATTTGCTTTCAGTTTGGTCTTTCGAATTAAACCCCGGCTGTACTTCGAAATCCGACACCCAGGATGACCTCCTAGCTGCGATGAGGCGGGAAACCATCTTAGAACTCGTAAATAATTTTTGGAGATTATCAGAGTGACTGACTTCGCGTGAACGACATTGCTCAAAGGGTAAAGCATAAGACTTAGGGCTGTGATACATACTTTACAAACACGCCGCCGTATAGCTCTGCTGAACAACTTAGTGCTGATTTGGTGCGTATTTGACCTTCCTTTCGGCGTTTTTATCCTCGTAGAAAAGTTTATTCCCAATTCGACGTCCAAGAACGATGGAGGACTTTTGTGAGCCTGGGACGTGAAATAGTAAAAACGAACTTTTGTGTTTTGCAGATGCAAGTTATTTGAAAGATAGCTGGGATCACAGAGGTCTGTCCAGAGCACCACCTACACTTTCTCATACTGCTGTCGACTAAAAAGTCATGATTAATGTCTTCAACAGAACAGTTACCTCGTCAGGTGTCGTTAACTGTGGACTTGTTCCATTGTTCATGATATTGTTTCCCGCCTGATACCCTACCTTTATTATGATATGGCCTTTATATGGCTCGTCAGCGATTGTTATAAGAGAGAATGTCGAGCAAGTTATCATCTTTCGCTAATCTTTCGTATCGATGTAGTATGGGATAATGAATTTTCGGTGCTTGTGCTTTTCGTGCTTCCAGCGTAGTGCTTGTTGAATTGCGCAGCCGATGTGAAACATGATTTTTATCCTGGATTTTACAACGTTATAAAAGGGTTGGCAGCCACGGACGGCTCTCACCAGAGATTCAAGCTTTCAAGTGATTACTAACTCTCCTATGAAAAATTCTTGTCCGGTGAATGAGGTCGAACATTCATTTGCTGCCTTAGGAGAAAAGAACCGAATTTTCTAAGGTGGCTTAGAGTAGGGAGGAAGACCAAAGTTTATCAAATACTAGTTTTTATTGCTAATGTCATATTTTTGAATTGCTATTAAAGTAGAAGGGATATTGTATTATTACTAACAGCGATGGCGCTGTGGCCGGTTGCCTAGTGATGCTCGAGGCGGCGTGAGGCGGAATTTGAACCACAGAGGCTCTTAATGCTCTCCGTCAATAGCGAAGGCCCTGTGGGTCGTCCCAGCCTGGCTATCCTCGAGCATTGCAGGGAGGTATACTCGGCCAGTATCCTACGGCATTCATGAAGAAGACGAAAAGCGAATGCCAGAATTTTTGAGACGCGCGCCAGATGAAACTTGACGCACATGTCGTTAAAGTGATAAGCGTCTATGGTGCGATAACAAAGCAAGTGTGTCGGAATTCCTTTTGTCGAAACACACTATCTATGTCATATATATATATATGTAACCGTTTTCTCAACACGATGAAGAGGCTCCGTTCATAAATTGTTTTTAATCCGAAAAAAAGCACACCGATTTCTCATTTTGTATCCTCGACATGTATACCGTTTCGGCGATCTAGATTGGTAAATAGCGGGGATTTAGCTCTGCTGGTCGTGAGATAAAAGTCAGTGAATAGCCAAAAAAGTGGTAGAAGTCAGCCTCAAGGCGATTCATGCGTCCTCTAGGGCCACTACTTGATGAGCGAACGTACGCCTATTTCAGTTGAAGCAATATGGTCACAGTGGGGAACGATTTGTGACAGTATACGATAGTGATCGATGTCACAGTACTTGAAGCTGAAAATCTGTAGACAACTATTCGCAGCGTTCTTTTATCTAGTAGTAGTAGTAGTAGTAGTATTTCTAACCAACTTGACTTTATTTAGATTGGATAGCTGCGATCTTCTCCGGTCAACTGAGATCAGCTATTACATGTTGTGCTCACTTGAAACGAAATCTTATGTGTTGTCCGAGGGCAAATGAATAATTTTTTTGCAAGAATGTTAGCGAGCATTCGGAACTTGAATATTTGGCTACTGCGCTACGTGGCCGTTTTTTTGGAAAGGACTTTTTATAACGATGTAGCAGAAAGAAAATATTTGTGTTTCACACGCGCATATTTTTCGCCGGACAGATCTGTTCCTTGGAATCATAAGTAACCATTTGATACCGTAAGTTCCAACGATTCTAGCGCTATACTTATTTTCTTTGAAACCATTTAGCAGCGAGAATACGATTGTGTTTTACATACGCAGCGCATTTGCTTGTTGAAAAATTTGCGTAGTATGTGTAAAACGCGGCCTCATACGGCATTGCGCAGTCGATCGATCGCGCTGGCGCGGCTCTATGTAGAATACAATTTCTGTTACTTAGTTTAGATTATCATCCCACTTTGATAGAAGCTCCAGATAACATGCATGACTTTGGTACTACAAGATTTCCTCTACACGTTCATATGCTTTTCTCGCTTTTTGCGAAGCATTGACAAAAGCGTGCTCGGTGTAAAACGTAATTCAGTTCTAAATGCTACAGCTTTATAAAAGGGTCTTCTCAAAAAATGGTCGCGTAGCGCGGTAGCCAGAGATTCAAAGTTGCGAATGATTGCTAACACTCTCATGAAAATTTTTGTTCAGCGAAAGGGGTCGTTTCTTTACTTTTCCCCCGAGTAGCCTCAAAACTTTGTAGGTTTCGACATTATTGGATTGAATTCTATTCTGTATCTGCCTCCGTTTCTTCACGAATTCGATGCGCTTTTTTTTTTCAAAAATCCATTATACAAGTTCTTTAGGCAACTATCGAAAATGCGTTGGTCGATTCTAGTCCTAATGCTGAGAACATTGCACAAGCGCTACGTAGCGCAGATCGTTTAGGCATAAAAGTCAGTATAGATATGGTTAGGAAATCTTTGCTAGATTGTACGATTTATCAGCGTTTTCAAGCTCAACAAGGCCGCCTTTGATAAACTATTGGAAGCGTCAATGAAGGCCGATGATTCTCCCAACAAGTAATTTTTTTTTGCGTTTGTAATCCTTCATAAATCGTCAAGATGTGAGACATTTAGCCTTGCGTGGGTGTTTAACGCGGCCGCTCTTCTCGATAAACCAGCTGCTGCTAAATATTTTGATAAGATTAAAAACCTCGTCTCTCAGGCTGATGAGGTCGACAAACGTTTTCTTCAGGTGAGATTTTCGGCGCTTTTTCTTTCATTCCGTGCTCTCAACGAACCGAGTTTAGTTTGACGGAGGCTTGTTGACAACTGCTAATGCAGTTCATGGAATTTTGTCTTTGGCTGAGCTTCAGGGGAAAGTTCCAACTGTTACTAAAGTTTGTTGCTGTTGTTTTTCTTTCATTTTTCTTCACTGAAATTTTGTGTTACCTTTTATGACAATTTAGGATCAAATGTCTCTATTTACGAACTACCTTCTGTCACGTAAGCACGTCTTCACAGAGAAATCGGCTTTCTTCTTGCTCAGTGCTCTAGGAGTTCTGGTTAACAATCATCAGATTGTTCCTGTTACAACACTTCTTGTTGGACCCATCATGGCTGATCGCTCCAAGGTGCGCAGTTTGTTTTCTATCCGACTTTCTCCTATGTCTTCCATTCAAGCGAGTCTTTTTTTTTTCCTCGTAATATCACGTTTCAGTTGGTTTTTTGTGTAATAACTATTTCCACTCTTGTAAGTGGCGTGTCTCTACAAATGATCTTATCTAATGTGTTCATGTTTAGGTTCTTTCTGACTAGGAGGGAGCAGATGGAAAACCGATCTTTTTTTTTGGAGAGGAATTTTCCATGGGAGAGTTAATAATCATTCAAAAACTGAGACTTGAGACTACAGCCCCACATCGGTTTTCTTAAGCACCTCTTTTTTAACTCTCTAATATCTATATAAAAATTATGTTTTACGATTGTCTTTCGCCTTCGGCTTTATTACGCGTATATTTCACTGGAAGGCGAAAAGCTCATCAGTGTGTAGGGAAGTTTTCGTAGTCTCTTAGTCAATCGTTTTATCTAGAGTTTCTTCCAGAGCGGAAGAAAGATTCCTAATTGAATGATAACATGTCGGTCGTCCCGCCTCGCCTCGCCCCTGTCACGGCCCTCGCCTTGTCGAATAAACTGTGAACAGCTATGTTGAAAATGCAAAACTCAATTTTTTTTTTTTTGCTAAACCGTATTTCTAGAAAATAAGCACATCGTGTTAATCAGAAATATTACGCTATCAGTCGATCACTAATAGTCTATCAAAGAGCTTTGTTCGACGAAGTTTAAAGCACAAACCTAAAGACCAGAGTAGATCAAAAGAGTTTTCGAAAAGCTTAAAAATTTATTAAGTTCTTTGAAGCTTCTGCTATAGTTTGAGTTCTAGCACTCTAAGGAAGGAGTTTTGTTCAGCGAAATATAAAATATAAGAGAGATAGTAGCAGAAAGAAAAACGCGTAGTTCTACGTAACGTGGTTTATTTTGATTTTACAGTGTTATAAGGGTTTTGAGAATCCGGTGGCTTGGGGCTGTAGCCTCAAGTCTCAGCTTTCGAATGATCTTTAAGACTCCTACGAAAACTCTTTTTCTTTTTTTATCGAGATTCGTTTCCTCCTAATTGGAAAGAACCCATGTTTACTGACTTTACCTCTTGTGAAGGTTTCAATTTTCTTTATTTGGAACTAGGAGCTATACAATATCCACCGGTGTGATAGCATTTTATTGTACAGAGGGTAACCATGGCAACTACAGAATTCATTTTTCTGCATATGGGTGGCTTGTGAACGTGATTGTCGAAGAACTCTGACAGAAATGTCATATAACCTCCACTCTACTCTGGGCCCAAATCAATATTAATATTAGGTCGTTATAGAAGTCTTGGCAGTAGAGGTGTAAGTACCAAATTTGTCAACCAGAAGTAATAAGAATTATATGATTTCGATATCGTTCAATTGCGCATTTTCTTGCAATTTTTCAACATACGTCTTCCCTATACTTTCTTCAAGATGGAGCTGTTTTGGAAACAAATTCGCTTGCTACTCGGGTGCGAATGGCGCGTGGGAGAAAATGCTAGTTAAGCGGCGTGCAAGATTACTCAAGCCCTCGGCGATAATGCGATTGCAGGAAGGACGGCTGGGGAAGTGGTTCGCGTAGTTCAAAGCTGGTGAGAACAGTCTGGACGATCAGTAGTGCTTGGGTCGTCCCCAGGAAGCTCCGCTAATCTTGCACGCACCCTCATGGCAGTTCCCCTTACGCGCCATTCGTGCATGTCTTTCAAGCGAATTTATTCCCACGTCTGCTCCATCTTAAAGCAAGTATGGGAATCTTGTATACCAGAATGTTTGCAGGAAAATGCGCAATGGCACCATGTCAAAACCATGCAATTTTAAATACTTCTAAAATAATTTTGGTGTTTATTACTCTGGTGCTGATAGCGGTTATCCTCGTTTTAATTAAGGACGCTGCCCTCACACTTCATTTGGAGAGATTATTTGGAACCGTTTTTTTTACGTATTTGTCATAGATAATAGAGTTGAGATCTTACTTTCAGCCCCTAACAATTACTGTTTGTAACGTGTTTGGCCTACCAATTGCCGCATCAGGTGTACGAGTCGATATCACACCATTGGGAGCAACAACGCCGATGTCATCAAACCTGAAGTTGATTCAAGTTGAAGGGTGTGTAGTTTTCTTTTCGTCATCATATTAATGAACTATATGTACTTATCGTCCTATGAATAGTCTTGTTTGCAGTTCTCCAAAGCTCTACACGATTCCCGCTGATATGCTACCAACATTGGCTGGTTTCTACAACGTTACTTTGAAGATTGATTCTGACGTCAGTAACAATGGATTTTAGTAGTCACTTCTTATCTAACTTTACTATGTTTAGGACAAACATCTAGTTGGTCTAACTGAGTCCAACAATCTATTCAAAATTTCTGATGATGTCACAGTAGACGATTTGAAGGTTGGAGTGCTTGAGAAGGACGAA
>JAHQIW010001238.1:0-16070 GCA_019055375.1 Parelaphostrongylus tenuis
AAGTGAGCCGTGAACACGGTACAATGGCTGCTTTCCACGAGGTTCGTAGTCAACACGGCACATTGGCTGTATTTAACGATTATGTGCGTTTTGACCACGGCACACTGGCTGCATGTCACGATGAAGTGAGCCGTGAACACGGTACAATGGCTGCTTTCCACGAGGTTCGTAGTCAACACGGCACATTGGCTGTATTTGACGATGATGTGCGTTTTGACCACGGCACATTGGCTGCATGTCACGATGAAGTGAGCCGTGAACACGGTACAATGACGGCTTCCGCGAAGAGGTTGTAGTCAACACGGCACATTGGCTGTATTTAACGATTATGTGCGTTTTGACCACGGCACACTGGCTGCATGTCACGATGAAGTGAGCCGTGAACACAGTACAATGACGGCTTCCGCGAAGAGGTTGTAGTCAACACGGCACATTGGCTGTATTTGACGATGATGTGCGTTTTGACCACGGCACACTGGCTGCATGTCACGATGAAGTGAGCCGTGAACACGGTACAATGACGGCTTCCGCGAAGAGGTTGTAGTCAACACGGCACATTGGCTGTATTTAACGATTATGTGCGTTTTGACCACGGCACACTGGCTGCATGTCACGATGAAGTGAGCCGTGAACACGGTACAATGACGGCTTCCGCGAAGGGTTGTAGTCAACACGGCACATTGGCTGTATTTGACGATGATGTGCGTTTTGACCACGGCACATTGGCTGCATGTCACGATGAAGTGAGCCGTGAACACGGTACAATGACGGCTTCCGCGAAGAGGTTGTTGTCAACACGGCACATTGGCTGTACTTAACGATTATGTGCGTTTTGACCACGGCACATTGGCTGCATGTCACGATGAAGTGAGCCGTGAACACGGTACAATGGCTGCTTTCCACGAGGTTCGTAGTCAACACGGCACATTGGCTGTATTTAACGATTATGTGCGTTTTGACCACGGCACACTGGCTGCATGTCACGATGAAGTGAGCCGTGAACACAGTACAATGACGGCTTCCGCGAAGAGGTTGTAGTCAACACGGCACATTGGCTGTATTTGACGATGATGTGCGTTTTGACCACGGCACATTGGCTGCATGTCACGATGAAGTGAGCCGTGAACACGGTACAATGACGGCTTCCGCGAAGAGGTTGTTGTCAACACGGCACATTGGCTGTACTTAACGATTATGTGCGTTTTGACCACGGCACATTGGCTGCATGTCACGATGAAGTGAGCCGTGAACACGGTACAATGACGGCTTCCGCGAAGAGGTTGTTGTCAACACGGCACATTGGCTGTACTTAACGATTATGTGCGTTTTGACCACGGCACATTGGCTGCATGTCACGATGAAGTGAGCCGTGAACACGGTACAATGACGGCTTCCGCGAAGAGGTTGTTGTCAACACGGCACATTGGCTGTACTTAACGATTATGTGCGTTTTGACCACGGCACATTGGCTGCATGTCACGATGAAGTGAGCCGTGAACACGGTACAATGGCTGCTTTCCACGAGGTTCGTAGTCAACACGGCACATTGGCTGTATTTAACGATTATGTGCGTTTTGACCACGGCACACTGGCTGCATGTCACGATGAAGTGAGCCGTGAACACGGTACAATGGCTGCTTTCCACGAGGTTCGTAGTCAACACGGCACATTGGCTGTATTTGACGATGATGTGCGTTTTGACCACGGCACACTGGCTGCATGTCACGATGAAGTGAGCCGTGAACACGGTACAATGACGGCTTCCGCGAAGAGGTTGTAGTCAACACGGCACATTGGCTGTATTTGACGATTATGTGCGTTTTGACCACGGCACATTGGCTGCATGTCACGATGAAGTGAGCCGTGAACACGGTACAATGACGGCTTCCGCGAAGAGGTTGTAGTCAACACGGCACATTGGCTGTATTTAACGATTATGTGCGTTTTGACCACGGCACACTGGCTGCATGTCACGATGAAGTGAGCCGTGAACACGGTACAATGGCTGCTTTCCACGAGGTTCGTAGTCAACACGGCACATTGGCTGTATTTAACGATTATGTGCGTTTTGACCACGGCACACTGGCTGCATGTCACGATGAAGTGAGCCGTGAACACGGTACAATGGCTGCTTTCCACGAGGTTCGTAGTCAACACGGCACATTGGCTGTATTTGACGATGATGTGCGTTTTGACCACGGCACATTGGCTGCATGTCACGATGAAGTGAGCCGTGAACACGGTACAATGACGGCTTCCGCGAAGAGGTTGTAGTCAACACGGCACATTGGCTGTATTTAACGATTATGTGCGTTTTGACCACGGCACACTGGCTGCATGTCACGATGAAGTGAGCCGTGAACACAGTACAATGACGGCTTCCGCGAAGAGGTTGTAGTCAACACGGCACATTGGCTGTATTTGACGATGATGTGCGTTTTGACCACGGCACACTGGCTGCATGTCACGATGAAGTGAGCCGTGAACACGGTACAATGACGGCTTCCGCGAAGAGGTTGTAGTCAACACGGCACATTGGCTGTATTTAACGATTATGTGCGTTTTGACCACGGCACACTGGCTGCATGTCACGATGAAGTGAGCCGTGAACACGGTACAATGACGGCTTCCGCGAAGAGGTTGTAGTCAACACGGCACATTGGCTGTATTTGACGATGATGTGCGTTTTGACCACGGCACATTGGCTGCATGTCACGATGAAGTGAGCCGTGAACACGGTACAATGACGGCTTCCGCGAAGAGGTTGTAGTCAACACGGCACATTGGCTGTATTTAACGATTATGTGCGTTTTGACCACGGCACACTGGCTGCATGTCACGATGAAGTGAGCCGTGAACACGGTACAATGACGGCTTTCCGCGAAGGTTCGTAGTCAACACGGCACATTGGCTGTATTTACGATTATGTGCGTTTTGACCACGGCACACTGGCTGCATGTCACGATGAAGTGAGCCGTGAACACGGTACAATGGCTGGCTTCCGCACGAGGTTCGTAGTCAACACGGCACATTGGCTGTATTTGACGATTATGTGCGTTTTGACCACGGCACATTGGCTGCATGTCACGATGAAGTGAGCCGTGAACACGGTACAATGACGGCTTCCGCGAAGAGGTTGTTGTCAACACGGCACATTGGCTGTACTTAACGATTATGTGCGTTTTGACCACGGCACATTGGCTGCATGTCACGATGAAGTGAGCCGTGAACACGGTACAATGACGGCTTCCGCGAAGAGGTTGTTGTCAACACGGCACATTGGCTGTATTTAACGATTATGTGCGTTTTGACCACGGCACACTGGCTGCATGTCACGATGAAGTGAGCCGTGAACACGGTACAATGGCTGCTTTCCACGAGGTTCGTAGTCAACACGGCACATTGGCTGTATTTGACGATTATGTGCGTTTTGACCACGGCACACTGGCTGCATGTCACGATGAAGTGAGCCGTGAACACGGTACAGATGGCTGCTTTCCCACGAGGTTCGTAGTCAACACGGCACATTGGCTGTAATTGACGATGATGTGCGTTTTGACCACGGCACACTGGCTGCATGTCACGATGAAGTGAGCCGTGAACACGGTACAATGACGGCTTCCGCGAAGAGGTTGTAGTCAACACGGCACATTGGCTGTATTTGACGATTATGTGCGTTTTGACCACGGCATATTGGCTGCATGTCACGATGAAGTGAGCCGTGAACACGGTACAATGACGGCTTCCGCGAAGAGGTTGTAGTCAACACGGCACATTGGCTGTATTTAACGATTATGTGCGTTTTGACCACGGCACACTGGCTGCATGTCACGATGAAGTGAGCCGTGAACACGGTACAATGGCTGCTTTCCACGAGGTTCGTAGTCAACACGGCACATTGGCTGTATTTGACGATTATGTGCGTTTTGACCACGGCACATTGGCTGCATGTCACGATGAAGTGAGCCGTGAACACGGTACAATGCTGCTTTCCACGAGGTTCGTAGTCAACACGGCACATTGGCTGTATTTAACGATTATGTGCGTTTTGACCACGGCACACTGGCTGCATGTCACGATGAAGTGAGCCGTGAACACAGTACAATGACGGCTTCCGCGAAGAGGTTGTAGTCAACACGGCACATTGGCTGTATTTGACGATGATGTGCGTTTTGACCACGGCACACTGGCTGCATGTCACGATGAAGTGAGCCGTGAACACGGTACAATGACGGCTTCCGCGAAGAGGTTGTAGTCAACACGGCACATTGGCTGTATTTGACGATGATGTGCGTTTTGACCACGGCACATTGGCTGCATGTCACGATGAAGTGAGCCGTGAACACGGTACAATGACGGCTTCCGCGAAGAGGTTGTAGTCAACACGGCACATTGGCTGTATTTAACGATTATGTGCGTTTTGACCACGGCACATTGGCTGCATGTCACGATGAAGTGAGCCGTGAACACGGTACAATGGCTGCTTTCCACGAGGTTCGTAGTCAACACGGCACATTGGCTGTATTTAACGATTATGTGCGTTTTGACCACGGCACACTGGCTGCATGTCACGATGAAGTGAGCCGTGAACACGGTACAATGGACGGCTTCCGCGAAGAGGTTGTAGTCAACACGGCACATTGGCTGTATTTGACGATTATGTGCGTTTTGACCACGGCACATTGGCTGCATGTCACGATGAAGTGAGCCGTGAACACGGTACAATGGCTGCTTTCCACGAGGTTCGTAGTCAACACGGCACATTGGCTGTATTTAACGATTATGTGCGTTTTGACCACGGCACACTGGCTGCATGTCACGATGAAGTGAGCCGTGAACACAGTACAATGACGGCTTCCGCGAAGAGGTTGTAGTCAACACGGCACATTGGCTGTATTTGACGATGATGTGCGTTTTGACCACGGCACATTGGCTGCATGTCACGATGAAGTGAGCCGTGAACACGGTAAAATGACGGCTTCCGCGAAGAGGTTGTTGTCAACACGGCACATTGGCTGTACTTAACGATTATGTGCGTTTTGACCACGGCACATTGGCTGCATGTCACGATGAAGTGAGCCGTGAACACGGTACAATGACGGCTTCCGCGAAGAGGTTGTTGTCAACACGGCACATTGGCTGTACTTAACGATTATGTGCGTTTTGACCACGGCACATTGGCTGCATGTCACGATGAAGTGAGCCGTGAACACGGTACAATGGCTGCTTTCCACGAGGTTCGTAGTCAACACGGCACATTGGCTGTATTTAACGATTATGTGCGTTTTGACCACGGCACACTGGCTGCATGTCACGATGAAGTGAGCCGTGAACACGGTACAGTGGCTGCTTTCCACGAGGTTCGTAGTCAACACGGCACATTGGCTGTATTTGACGATGATGTGCGTTTTGACCACGGCACACTGGCTGCATGTCACGATGAAGTGAGCCGTGAACACGGTACAATGACGGCTTCCGCGAAGAGGTTGTAGTCAACACGGCACATTGGCTGTATTTGACGATTATGTGCGTTTTGACCACGGCATATTGGCTGCATGTCACGATGAAGTGAGCCGTGAACACGGTACAATGACGGCTTCCGCGAAGAGGTTGTAGTCAACACGGCACATTGGCTGTATTTAACGATTATGTGCGTTTTGACCACGGCACACTGGCTGCATGTCACGATGAAGTGAGCCGTGAACACGGTACAATGGCTGCTTTCCACGAGGTTCGTAGTCAACACGGCACATTGGCTGTATTTAACGATTATGTGCGTTTTGACCACGGCACACTGGCTGCATGTCACGATGAAGTGAGCCGTGAACACGGTACAATGGCTGCTTTCCACGAGGTTCGTAGTCAACACGGCACATTGGCTGTATTTGACGATGATGTGCGTTTTGACCACGGCACATTGGCTGCATGTCACGATGAAGTGAGCCGTGAACACGGTACAATGACGGCTTCCGCGAAGAGGTTGTAGTCAACACGGCACATTGGCTGTATTTAACGATTATGTGCGTTTTGACCACGGCACACTGGCTGCATGTCACGATGAAGTGAGCCGTGAACACGGTACAATGACGGCTTCCGCGAAGAGGTTGTAGTCAACACGGCACATTGGCTGTATTTGACGATTATGTGCGTTTTGACCACGGCACACTGGCTGCATGTCACGATGAAGTGAGCCGTGAACACGGTACAATGACGGCCTCCGCGAAGAGGTTGTAGTCAACACGGCACATTGGCTGTATTTGACGATGATGTGCGTTTTGACCACGGCACATTGGCTGCATGTCACGATGAAGTGAGCCGTGAACACGGTACAATGACGGCTTCCGCGAAGAGGTTGTTGTCAACACGGCACATTGGCTGTACTTAACGATTATGTGCGTTTTGACCACGGCACATTGGCTGCATGTCACGATGAAGTGAGCCGTGAACACGGTACAATGGCTGCTTTCCACGAGGTTCGTAGTCAACACGGCACATTGGCTGTATTTAACGATTATGTGCGTTTTGACCACGGCACACTGGCTGCATGTCACGATGAAGTGAGCCGTGAACACAGTACAATGACGGCTTCCGCGAAGAGGTTGTAGTCAACACGGCACATTGGCTGTATTTGACGATGATGTGCGTTTTGACCACGGCACATTGGCTGCATGTCACGATGAAGTGAGCCGTGAACACGGTACAATGACGGCTTCCGCGAAGAGGTTGTTGTCAACACGGCACATTGGCTGTACTTAACGATTATGTGCGTTTTGACCACGGCACATTGGCTGCATGTCACGATGAAGTGAGCCGTGAACACGGTACAATGACGGCTTCCGCGAAGAGGTTGTTGTCAACACGGCACATTGGCTGTACTTAACGATTATGTGCGTTTTGACCACGGCACATTGGCTGCATGTCACGATGAAGTGAGCCGTGAACACGGTACAATGGCTGCTTTCCACGAGGTTCGTAGTCAACACGGCACATTGGCTGTATTTAACGATTATGTGCGTTTTGACCACGGCACACTGGCTGCATGTCACGATGAAGTGAGCCGTGAACACGGTACAATGGCTGCTTTCCACGAGGTTCGTAGTCAACACGGCACATTGGCTGTATTTGACGATGATGTGCGTTTTGACCACGGCACACTGGCTGCATGTCACGATGAAGTGAGCCGTGAACACGGTACAATGGCGGCTTCCGCGAAGAGTTCGTAGTCAACACGGCACATTGGCTGTATTTGACGATTATGTGCGTTTTGACCACGGCACACTGGCTGCATGTCACGATGAAGTGAGCCGTGAACACGGTACAATGACGGCTTCCGCGAAGAGGTTGTAGTCAACACGGCACATTGGCTGTATTTGACGATGATGTGCGTTTTGACCACGGCACACTGGCTGCATGTCACGATGAAGTGAGCCGTGAACACGGTACAATGACGGCTTCCGCGAAGAGGTTGTAGTCAACACGGCACATTGGCTGTATTTGACGATTATGTGCGTTTTGACCACGGCACACTGGCTGCATGTCACGATGAAGTGAGCCGTGAACACGGTACAATGACGGCTTCCGCGAAGAGGTTGTAGTCAACACGGCACATTGGCTGTATTTGACGATTATGTGCGTTTTGACCACGGCACACTGGCTGCATGTCACGATGAAGTGAGCCGTGAACACGGTACAATGACGGCTTTCCGACGAGGTTCGTAGTCAACACGGCACATTGGCTGTATTTAACGATTATGTGCGTTTTGACCACGGCACATTGGCTGCATGTCACGATGAAGTGAGCCGTGAACACGGTACAATGACGGCTTCCGCGACGAGGTTGTAGTCAACACGGCACATTGGCTGTATTTAACGATTATGTGCGTTTTGACCACGGCACACTGGCTGCATGTCACGATGAAGTGAGCCGTGAACACGTACAATGACGGCTTCCGCGAAGAGGTTGTAGTCAACACGGCACATTGGCTGTATTTGACGATGATGTGCGTTTTGACCACGGCACACTGGCTGCATGTCACGATGAAGTGAGCCGTGAACACGGTACAATGACGGCTTCCGCGAAGAGGTTGTAGTCAACACGGCACATTGGCTGTATTTAACGATTATGTGCGTTTTGACCACGGCACACTGGCTGCATGTCACGATGAAGTGAGCCGTGAACACGGTACAATGGCTGCTTTCCGCGAGAGGTTTCGTAGTCAACACGGCACATTGGCTGTATTTGGACGATGATGTGCGTTTTGACCACGGCACATTGGCTGTATGTGACGATGATGTGCGTTTTGACCACGGCACATTGGCTGCATGTCACGATGAAGTGAGCCGTGAACACGGTACAATGGCTGCTTTCCACGAGGTTCGTAGTCAACACGGCACATTGGCTGTATCTTAACGATTATGTGCGTTTTGACCACGGCACACTGGCTGCATGTCACGATGAAGTGAGCCGTGAACACGGTACAATGGCTGCTTTCCACGAGGTTCGTAGTCAACACGGCACATTGGCTGTATTTAACGATGATGTGCGTTTTGACCACGGCACATTGGCTGCATGTCACGATGAAGTGAGCCGTGAACACGGTACAATGACGGCTTCCGCGAAGAGGTTGTAGTCAACACGGCACATTGGCTGTATTTGACGATGATGTGCGTTTTGACCACGGCACATTGGCTGCATGTCCGATGAAGTGAGCCGTGAACACGGTACAATGACGCTTCGCGAAGAGGTTGTGTCAACACGGCACATTGGCTGTATTTAACGATGATGTGCGTTTTGACCACGGCACACTGGCTGCATGTCACGATGAAGTGAGCCGTGAACACGGTACAATGGCTGCTTTCCACGAGGTTCGTAGTCAACACGGCACATTGGCTGTATTTAACGATGATGTGCGTTTTGACCACGGCACACTGGCTGCATGTCACGATGAAGTGAGCCGTGAACACGGTACAGTGGCTGCTTTCCACGAGGTTCGTAGTCAACACGGCACATTGGCTGTATTTAACGATGATGTGCGTTTTGACCACGGCACACTGGCTGCATGTCACGATGAAGTGAGCCGTGAACACGGTACAATGACGGCTTCCGCGAAGAGGTTGTAGTCAACACGGCACATTGGCTGTATTTAACGATTATGTGCGTTTTGACCACGGCACATTGGCTGCATGTCACGATGAAGTGAGCCGTGAACACGGTACAATGACGGCTTCCGCGAAGAGGTTGTAGTCAACACGGCACATTGGCTGTATTTAACGATTATGTGCGTTTTGACCACGGCACATTGGCTGCATGTCACGATGAAGTGAGCCGTGAACACGGTACAATGGCTGCTTTCCACGAGGTTCGTAGTCAACACGGCACATTGGCTGTATTTAACGATGATGTGCGTTTTGACCACGGCACACTGGCTGCATGTCACGATGAAGTGAGCCGTGAACACGGTACAATGGCTGCTTTCCACGAGGTTCGTAGTCAACACGGCACATTGGCTGTATTTAACGATGATGTGCGTTTTGACCACGGCACACTGGCTGCATGTCACGATGAAGTGAGCCGTGAACACGGTACAATGGCTGCTTTCCACGAGGTTCGTAGTCAACACGGCACATTGGCTGTATTTGACGATGATGTGCGTTTTGACCACGGCACATTGGCTGCATGTCACGATGAAGTGAGCCGTGAACACGGTACAATGACGGCTTCCGCGAAGAGGTTGTAGTCAACACGGCACATTGGCTGTATTTAACGATGATGTGCGTTTTGACCACGGCACATTGGCTGCATGTCACGATGAAGTGAGCCGTGAACACGGTACAATGACGGCTTCCGCGAAGAGGTTGTAGTCAACACGGCACGTTAGCTGTATGTGACGATGATGCGCGTTGTGAACACGGCACAATGGCTGCTTTCCACGAGGTTCGTAGTCAACACGGCACATTGGCTGTATTTAACGATGATGTGCGTTTTGACCACGGCACATTGGCTGCATGTCACGATGAAGTGAGCCGTGAACACGGTACAATGACGGCTTCCGCGAAGAGGTTTGTTGTCAACCACGGCACTTTGGCTGTATGTGACGATGATGCGCGTTGTGAACACGGTACAATGGCCTCCTCACCACGGGAGGTTTGCAGCCCAGATTGTCGAAACTTTTCTAGTTTCGGTTTTTTATTGAGTGCACGCATGTTGTCCAACCTTTGCGTACTTTCGGTGACATTCAGTATAATGCTTACGTCGTGGTGGTGAGGCTGATGCTCTTTCAAGAATGTAGCTGAATGTCGCCCAGAACCAATTTCTAAGTAGTAAGCGTACACGTCCGTTTCAAAACTGTTTGAGGTCAATTCTGCAGTCGTAGTCACAGTGGAATCACCAAACGTTGGCCATGAGTATGTTTGCAATTTTCTGGAACTCTCTCCTGGAGATCGATGGCTGAGTCAAGTGCTGTTGAAATCAATCTGACTTCTTTCCTATCCATCCACCTAAGGTTATTACGCCACTCTGGTTCTTCATCTTTCTCCGTTCATCCCGTCACTAAATCGCCATCCCAAGAGGCCACTCAGTGTTGGGCGCGATGCACAAAATAAATTATTCATAATGATATTCGTCGAGGATGACTTGCATGGAGAACAACTGTCCAGGGCATTCCGGTGACTGATGAAAGGCTACACCTTTCTGAAAAAGTCTTACTGAAGGCAATTTAAGAAACGGAATCTGGACGAGGCTCAGGGAACCATTACGTGACATTTGACTAATAACACTCACGTAGAGCATGTTAAATCAGTGCGCCGTGTCTTGTTGTCAAAACATCCGCGATAAAAGTGCCTATAGCACAGAATGAATAGATGATAAAAAGTTGGTACTTGTAGAACGATGGAATAAAGTGTTTTTTTCAAAATTCATCGGAGATTTCATCTAAATCATTGATAGTTTTCTATGAAGTGGGATTGCATAAAATTACCAGCACAATTCTCAACGAACTTTCATTGTTTTCTATTTCCCAATCACAATTATGCTTTCTGTGTGCTATATGCAATGAGAGTATATCAAAACTCAAAGGATGAATATAATTGAAATGTGCAGGTTTAAATAATGTGAAGGCTTTAAATAAAACAGCATAGACATACTCGATATTAGTTTTCATTATAATCTTCTTTCAAATGTTTTGTTTATACCTTCAAAAATGCGCATTATGAAGGCCGAATTAACGTTGTGTTTCATCCAAAAAAAATAACCTTTACTAAAGTCTACTCCTCAAATTTGACCATCTACTAACAACAAGAATGTCAGTTATTGACGAATAAAGTATATATTATTCATTAGGAAGCTTCAACATAGCATTCATGACGTAGCGCGCCTCATACCAGCCTCTTTTCGTTGGTCGTCCAAACCGCTCGACAGCCGAAAATGGTGCCGTCCACAAAGGGCTATAATTGCCTTAAAATAGAGCTATCGTGGGAGCAAATTCCCTTTCAACTTATGCAAGAATGGCGCGCAGGTTTAAAATGCTAGTGAAGCGCGCGCAAAATTAATGAAGCTTGCGACGATGATACGGTTTTCAGAAAGGACGGCTAAGAGATGCTCGGCCAAGTTCGAAGCTTGAGAGAACAGTCTGCAGGAGCTGTCGCACTCGAACCATCCACAGGAAATTGATCGTTAAGCTGTTCTTGGGGTTGTCGACTGGTAGCGTCACTAATATTTTCGTCATTCGTGCGTAAGAAGCTAAAACTTGTTTCCAAGACAGCTCCAGCATCGAGCAAGTATAGCCAAATTCTATACCCAAATGTCTGTGATTAAAGTGTGCAGTGATCGACAAAATCATGCAAATTTAACTACTTCCGATTAATAAATTTGGTGTTTATCGCTCTAGTGCGAGAACGTATTAGAGGCCTAATGTTTAGACTTCATCCCTTTCATCGAATGCCAAGTCGAGCTCAGAGGATGCCAACAATTTTCTCAATAATAAAGCTTGATTAGGGCAGATATGAACAATTACTAGATAATCGTTGCTGGCTATCTCACATAGAATTTTGACCGCGTAGAGGTTTTTTGAGACTGATATGGATTTTTTATACTACATGGATACCCATAAGTACTGGTCGCAAGGGAGAAAAGTCAGACCAGATGAAGATCAAGTACCATGTGTCTTGTACCTGATTATGATGCTTACTTACTCAGATACTTAGATGGTCCGTCTTCACTACTTGTGCGGAGTCTTCAGGCATTGCTGCTTGGTACTTTTCGCTTATAAGGAAGTTAATGGATCTTCGGTCTCATTCGCTTCGCAAGAAGTTTTCAGTGGAGTCTTAGCAATCATTCAAAACATTAAATCTCTGTCTACAGCCCCACGTGGCCAGTTTTTGGAGAGGTCTTTATTAGAACTCTGTGAAATAAAAATTTAAATCATGTTTTTGCATCAGCGGCGCTCCTTCATTTTGATCATGCTTGTATTTCTCTAAAAGCACGAAAAACACATAAACATGTGGAGAAAACTTAGTAGTGAATAAGTCAAGTCTTCAAATTACTAGGTTGGCTATTCAAATTTCCATGCAAAAGCACACTATAAACTCGGATTTCCAAACTCTGTTTGGTTGAAATTGAGGCTTCGAATTCCATCTAATGATTATTATTCAAGTCAACACGTCATGTGTTCTGTTAATGGGCTCTTGTACAGCCCGATACACGTGTTTCGGCCATGTAGCCCTCATCAGTCGGACAGACCCTTCGTCCTTAGCCAATTCTCTCGGGGTCCTTACACCCCTTCAAATAGTTAGGCGACGACGAACGATTTACATAATCGCCGTCAAGTAAAAAATCACAAGATCGGTAATTTCGGTCGGCTAAAGACGAAGGGTCTACCCGACTGACGAGGCTGCAAGGCCAAAGCACGTGTGTCGGAGTGTACAAGAGCCATTAACAGACCACATGACATGTTGATTAAAAAATAATAATTATGAGATTTGTTGAAATTTGAGCGTGGTCTTGATAAAACACTTAAAATAAAAGTTTTGAATTTGATACTTATTCATTTATTATATATTTACAAGCGATGTGTTGACGAATAAGTGATACGAAATTGCTAACCTCCTTGATTTGCAATGACAGCGTCTCTATTGACGTCCGTATTGTTCAGAACCAATGTATGGCTTAACTTGTTGGTACTAATTTATAATCTTAATGAAAACGCATGGAAATAAATGGAAGCTTTTGCTATGATGATCGTTCAGTTATAGATTACCAACCTAATCTAGTTAGGAAAGATGGTTTAATACTTTACTATTGGGAGCTAAAAGAACACCTGAAAAAGATATCAAAGAAAATTCAGTTGTGATTTTGCTCTGTAAATACTGCTTAGTTTTGAACACTTCATAATCAGATTTTGGCTTTTCCGTTATTCGTGAGCGGTCGGTTTTAATTTCTACCTCTGCTTTTGATTTCGGTCCAGGACCATCTAAGAATCGGCTAATAGGAAGCCCAGCCGAGGACCCGTCGCCGAAACCCATCTTTGACAACGACATCATGAAGACCTGAAGAAGCACTTGCAATGTTACGTCTGGAGAACCGAGGATTATCATAAGCACGGTCAGCAATATACAATTTGGAATATGTGCTGTGGTCGGCACAAGTAGTGAAGACGGACCATCTAAGTATCTGAGTAAGTAAGCATCATAATCAGGTACAAGACACATGGTACTTGATCTTCATCTGGTCTGACTTTTCTCCCTTGCGACCAGTACTTATGGGTATCAATGTAGTATAAAAAATCCATATCAGTCTCAAAAAACCTCTACGCGTCAAAATTCTATGTGAGATAGCCAGCAACGATTATCTAGTAATTGTCATATCTGCCCTAATCAAGCTTTATTATTGAGAAAATTGTTTGGCATCCTCTGAGCTCGACTTGGCATTCGATGAAAGGGATGAAGTCTAAACATTAGGCCTCTAATACGTTCTCGCACTAGAGCGATAAACACCAATTTATTAATCGGAAGTAGTTAAATTTGCATGATTTTGTCGATCACTGCACACTTTATCACAGACATTTGGGTATAGAATTTGGCTATACTTGCTCGATGCTGGAGCTGTCTTGGAAACAAGTTTTAGCTTCTTACGCACGAATGACGAAAATATTAGTGACGCTACCAGTCGACAACCCCAAGAACAGCTTAACGATCAATTTCCTGTGGATGGTTCGAGTGCGACAGCTCCTGCAGACTGTTCTCTTCAAGCTTCGAACTTGGCCGAGCATCTCTTAGCCGTCCTTTCTGAAACCGTATCATCGTCGCAAGCTTCATTAATTTTGCGCGCGCTTCACTAGCATTTTAACCTGCGCGCCATTCTTGCATAAGTTGAAAGGGAATTTGCTCCCACGGTAGCTCTATTTTAAGGCAATTATAGCCCTTTGTGGACGGCACCATTTTCGGCTGTCGAGCGGTTTGGACGACCACGAAAAGAGGCTGGTAGGAGCGCGCTCCGATGAATGCTATGTTTGAAGCTTCCTAATGAAATATATACTTTATTCGTCAATAACTGACATCTTGTTGTTAGTCGAGATGGTCAAATTTGAGGAGTAGACTTTAGTAAGGTTATTTTTTTGGATAAAAACAACGTTAATATTCGGCCTTCATAAATGCGCATTTTTGAAGGTATAAAAAACAAACATTTGAAAGAAGATTTATAATGAAAACTAATATCGAGTATGTCTATTGCTGTTTTATTAAAGCCTTCACATTATTTAAACCTGCACATTTTCAATTATATTCATCCTTTGAGTTTTGATATACTCTCATTGCATATAGCACACAGAAAGCATAATTGTGATTGGGAATAGAAAACAATGAAAGTTCGTTGCAGAATTGTGCTGGTAATTTTATGCAATCCCACTTCATAGAAAACTATCAATGATTTAGATGAAATCTCCGATGAATTTTGAAAAAACACTTATTCCATCGTTCTACAAGTACCAACTTTTTATCATCTATTCATTCTGTGCTATAGGCACTTTTATCGCGGATGTTTTGACAAAAGACACGGCGCACTGATTTAACATGCTCTACGTGAGTGTTATTAGTCAATGTCACGTAATGGTTCCCTGAGCTCTCGTCCAGATTCCGTTTCTTAAATTGCTATTCAGTAAGACTTTTTCAGGAAAGGGTTGTAGCCTTTCCTCAGTGTCACCCGGAAGTGCCCCTGGACAGTTAGTTCTCCATGCAAGTCATACCTCGCGAATATCATTATGAATAATTTATTTTGTGCATCGCGCCCAACACTGAGTGGCCTCTTGGATGATGCGATTTAGTGACGTGGATGAACGGAGAAAGATGAAAGAACCGAGTGGGCGTAATAACCTTATGGTGGATGGATAGGAAAGAAGTCTAGATTGATTTCAACAGCACTTGACTTCAGCCATCGATCTCCAGGAGAGAGTTCCAAAAATTTCAAGCATATCATGGCCAACGTGTGTTGTGTGATTCCACTGTGTGACATAACGACTGCAGAATTGACCTCCAACAGTGTTGAAATGGACGTGTGACTGCTTACTACCTAGAAATTGGTTCGGGCGACATTCAGCTACATTCTTAAAAGATGCATCAGCCTCTACCACCACGACGCGTAAGCATTATAACTGAATGTCACCGAAAGTACGCAAAGGTTTGGACAACATGCGTGCACACTCAATAAAAAAACGAAATTAGAAAAGTTTTCCCCGATCTGTACCCAATGTTAGAAGAAAACATCTGCTTGAAATGTTTTTATACTCTCACCAAACCGTGTACTCCTAAACGGGCAAGGATGATTCACATAGGATTATAAATTCTAGGTAGTGAGAGATCATTTTGTATATTGTAGATTGAAATCGCTCAAGTAATAGGTTTGCTTGAGGGTATTCATAAATAATGGAATTTATTAGGATATCCAAACTTCAGTGTTTGCACAATATACAGATGCACATATCGTACCAGGTTGTATAAGACGAAAATTTTGACCGGCGTTCATTTTTACAGCTGTTTTATTTATATGTTGCTGCTATTAGACGAGATCGAGCTTGTTCATA
>JAHQIW010001239.1:0-59279 GCA_019055375.1 Parelaphostrongylus tenuis
CTGATCGTCGTAGCTGTGATTTTGATCGACGTTCCAACCTGATCACTATGCGAAAGGGATGTTCATGCCAATGCTAGGTGTAGCAACATCCTGCTATTCCTATACGCTGGTTGAAGTTTCTTGCATTCTCCGAAAATCCATGGATGCTGCGCTATCCTGGAGTGTGGTTTTCAGGTCGTTTGGTCAATGTTAGCCGCATTATTTTTCTCTTTACTATGGTATTTTGTCATAAGTGCACACGATTTCGACTATCAGCGTCTGGTCTCCGAACGATTGAGTGCAGTACTGGCTGAGGAACAGCAACTAACAATCGCAAACTAGCGCAACAACTACGGAGGTTCCGTCCGCAGTACTCTTGAAAGGAATTGAGAGGTGACTGCTTTAGCTTCGCTCTTGCTCTTATTTTTTACTGGTAATTCACACCTCATGAAACCAGTCAAACAAATCGATGTTACAGTCATATTATAGCCCTTCCCAAATAGTTTACATCGGCCTCATCGTGGATTAGAGGTGTTTCTGGAAGTTGGACTGCGAAGTATAGCGAGATCTTAACCTCATAGTAAGGCCACACAAGCTGAGAAGTAATCGCACTTTTTGCTTGCAAAACCCCGCTAAGAGGAAAGCGTTCTAGTCGCCAGAGTGGTGATCTCCCTCTGAGCCACAAGGGCTAGCGGCTGTTCTAATGTGGTGACGGCCTGAGGAAACTCCGGTTAGGCTTACTTCCCCCCCGGGACCGCCAGGGAGCAAAACAGCTAAACCCAGCACAATTTCCCTGTGCTCATGCTCACATTATCAGTGAAGGAGCCGCCAAGTATCCAAGTTAGTATTACAGTCCGGAATCACACTGGGCTTCTAGTTTTTTTTACATACTTATCAATGAGAAAACGAAAGCGCAGTGGGACTTGCTCTGCAATACCGACGTGGATCGATGGTTCGATCTCGCACTCAATTCCAAGCCCTCCAACTCTCCGTTGTCGACAAATCGCTACGTACTTTCTGGGCGATAACAGAACTGATTGATATTAGGCTGAGGAGAAAATTCCTTAGCACTCCTTGAAGAATGAAGATTTAGACATAAATTCAATCAAAACGCTATGATTTTTCTTCAAAATAAAGACCGTCATTATCCAACATATTGCGTCAACGATTCACCTCTCATTTGACGTCACGACACGCTTCCAAAATTGATTCTTCAATGGATTCTGTAGAAACTGACGGCAGACTTGAACGCGACGATTGGCTTGAGCTTTAGTCAATTCGTGCGGATTTTGGCGAGGCTTTTTGTGAAGCAAAGTCAAGTAGCTGGAAATGGTTTCAAACCGTCTCTTGATCGACGCTAAGTTCCGTTGCCAATTCACGAGTGCTTGATGATGGTTTGCGCGTACAAACCTGCTTGCAGATCCCCATCGTCCAGTTTCAATGGCCGGCCGGGACGGGGTTGGATTTCGAGACTGAGATCGCCATTTTCAAATTGTTTGTTACCACTTTGGAATTGTCACCACGGCTCACAGTTCTTTCACGTCTCACACCACAGATCTCCTTCTCAGAATCTTTTGTCGAAATGCAGTCGCATTCCAGCGATAGCAATAGTCTTCCACCACGATGTCTCCCTTGTATAACTTCTTTCACTTCAAACTATTCCTTTGTATTTCAGGTGAAAGGGAAGCGCTCATATCGAAACGTACTAGCACATTTCAACACATATGCCGGCTTCTCAGGTATTGCCAATATCAGTGGATCTGGTTTACTTTAGGATTTGTTTTCCTTCTTATCTACGCTGTAGGTGGGGTCTAATCAAATTACGGATAATCTCAGTTGTCAAGTTGTTCTTTGTAGTTGCTGTGTGATTTTAGCCCGCGTATTCATATCCTGCTTACACCGGTGAAGTGATTGGAAATATAGTGAAGAAAGGTGGGATGAGGGGTGTTAGTACGTTCAGTGCTAATCATGGCTCTGCTCACAATGGTCAGGTCAGAATCGAGTCTTCTTGTCAGCTCAGTTTGCACTTGCTGACTTTTGGCAAGTGTGCCATTATGCACGAATATCTTTCTTTTCCCAAATTTTCAGAAGACGACTCAAGTTTTATCTGTTATAGTACATTCTTTGGTGGGTTGCGTGGAGGATGTTTTGATTACGCAACAGCACTCGTCAACCGACAAATTCGTCTCGATTTGTTCCAGTCGTTGGTCAAGCAAGACATTGCGTTCTTTGATATCACCAAGTCAGGTAATGCATAATCAAGTAACCACGTGTACCAGTCAAAAGAGTTTATTCATTTCATTAAAACTCAGTTTAATCAAGAGGCTCTAATTGTTTTTGATCTTTCGTTTTATTCGTTTAAACAGTGAAAGATGGCATACCGTCTCTTTAACTTCGGACTTAGTAAGCACAGCTTTATTCAAAATAATGCTGAGCGATATGGAGAACTTTGAACCTCGGGCGGGAATCAAGCACATCTCACTCCTTCCCGGAGCGCATGCTAACCTATTGTACTACCGGGGCTCCTATTGTGCTATCGTTCATTCTGCGATACAATTTAGCAATGTAAAACGTTAGCAGTTGGTTGATTGCAGATCAATAGCTTGTCGGAGAAAGAATGGTAGCAGAAGAGACGCCTAGGTAGCATAGTGACTTAGTGCGCCCAGAGAGGATAATATACGAGTTCGATTTTTCCGTTTAAGGCCCAAAGTTTTACATTTTCACTCAGTGTGATTGGATCCATATACAAGAGCATATGACAGCTGAAGAAAGCGATTAGTTTCTTTTGTATATGTTCGATTTTTCTCATAGAGCTGCAGATTTTAGGTGAAATGGTTCTCTCGTCTGACCTCTGATTGCCAGACTATGTCAACAACGGTATCGACGAATCTGAACATTTTCTCCGCAATGGAGTCATGCTTGTTGGTGCTCTGGTTTTCATGTTCATAATGTCTTGGCGTTTGTCATTGGTAGGTGTTCTTCAATTTTAGGTCAATCCTTTGACTTCCTTGGACCCAAATCTGCTTGTCTAATTGGCAATGGTGGACTGTGTGCTCCACCTCCCTGCGACTCTTAGCCTCAACGTGGGAGCGGCTCCACACCCTCATCTGCGACTGTAATCCACTGCGTGAGAATCACTGTCTGTCTCAGTCCTCTTTGTTGTCCATCGGAAGAAGGTTACTGGTTCGATATCCTACCACAGCAACTTCAATGTAGTTTTTTTTCGTATTATCTTTTTGATGTCGTCAGTATAGAAGGTTCCTCTATAACGTGATTATTATAGCAAGAAACGCTTAGTTGTCCAACATTTCACTACTATTGGATACAAAACATAAATCTATGAGGTGACAACGCATATCCAACTTTTTTGTCGCTCTAGAATGACAATGTGGTAATGTTTTTGATTCATTTTGCGCAAAATATTCTGATTCAGCACATCTTTGTAGCCCTAGTGATGCTACGTAGGTGTTGCTTGTGAATCAACGAATAGATCTTTCATAAGCACTTGTGTATTTGTGTCGCAGTGAATGTGTTAATCATCAACCCCATCGATTTACGTTTTGTATCAAAAAATAGTAAAGTAATAGACAAGTAAACGTTTTTTTCTCCATAATAACTATGTCAAAGAAGAACTTTCAATACAATCGACATCAAAAAGATAACAGCAAAAAAAAGCTACAGTGAACTGTTGTGGTTGGTGATCGAACTAGCAACCTTCTTCCCGATGGACGCCAGAGAGAAGTGAGACAGACAGTGATTCCCACGCTGGGGTTACAGTCGCAGAGGAGGGGGTGGAGCCGTTCTCTACGCTGGGATGAGAGTGGTGGAGAAGTGGAACACACAATGCACCCTTGCCTTGCTAGATGCACAAATTTGGGTTTGTGGAAGTCAAAGGGTTGAACTTGAACTTTCCTTGTTCCATGAGCCTAGGTTTCAGTATCTTTGAGTATAAAGACAGAGAAGATCGTTTTACAGGTCACTTTCATAGCGATTCCGCTAGTTGGTTTTATAACGAAATGGTACGGCGCTTACTATGATGTAGGTGTTCACGGTGATGTTCTTAATGATTTTTACTCTGTGTTCATTAATATTCGCTTCAAAGTAATTATCCATGAAGCTGAGAATGAATAGACAAATCCTTTACAGAAATTGTCGGAGAAAACACAGACTACAATTGCGCAGTCGAATCAAATTGCAGAGGAGGTTTTATCGACGATGCGAACAGTGAGGTCAGGAGTTAAAAACTATGCATACTTTTCTCAATGAAGATCATTACCCTTTGATCACATATACTAACAAGGTGTAGCTCAGTGGCCGTTTTGCAAACCTCCCCACCCCTCTCAGCGAGGTCGTCGACCCCTCGGGGACCACCTTTGATGGGCGTCGCGCGTGCGGGCGGGAGTACCAGACAGGCAGCATCTGCAGGTCTATCGCAGCAAGACGCGTCGCCACCACTGCAGTAGCTGAGTGAGATGCAATGTCGCGCAGCGTGATACATTTCATAGCATGTAGTTTCCAAAGGGTTAAATTGGTGCTAGACTTGTCTGAGAGAACAATAGCTCGCTTCATACATCAGCTCTTGTGCGTCCATGGTGTAATCGAGCTTTTGCATTGCTCAAGAAGGATGAAGGTTTTTAAAATTTCTTCCACCCATTACTTGCATTCACGTTTCTTTTCCGTTAGACTGCACGAGTTGAAGAAATGGTCCTTCTCCCTGGACAAGATCTTTCATGAGAGTGTCAGTAGTCATTCATATGCTCAAATCTTTGTGACGGTTTCTGAAAATACCCTTTTATAACGCTTTAAGATTCAAAACAAAATTAGCTTATACATCGCCAGCGCAGTTCTCCATTATTCGCTGGAAGAACATAGAGCACATCGTTTCGAGGAAATCTCGTAGAGAGTCAGTCATACGTTTAATCCGGAGTTTCTTTCGAAGCGGAGAAATTTTTTTTAATCGAATGACAAAATCGCACTTACATTTGACATGCGAACATATTTCGATTGATCGATGGCGGACCACACACTCTGACTGTCGCCTAGCCGCTAAGCGCGACGATGATGTGAAATTCGATCCTATTTTCCCTTTCCCGCTGCAGTGAAGCGGTATTTTTAGGAATAACCATAGCGTTGGAATTATGGAAGTTTACGCTAGCAAGCGATTACTAATACTCTGAGTTCAGCGTCTGTCCTGCGAGAAATATGCGTGTGTGAAACACAAATGTTTTCCTTTCGCTGAAGCGTTACTAAAAGACTTCTAAAAAGCGGCCATGTTCTGCACTATCCAGAGATCTAGACTTTCGAATGATTACTCACTCTCTTATGAAAGGTTTTTGTCCATCGAGAGGTCCTCATCATTATCTACACCGTCCTGTTGTCTCCTATTGTGTGGATCTTTGCACATCTTAAATACCATTCATTCCCTCGTGTTCATACTCCGGGATTTCTTCGAACTTTCCTCGTATGCGTTTGACTGTTGCTCAACGATTCGTGTTCTTTGCAGTTGTATCAAATGTGATTCGAGTCAACTCTCTTTTCATTCGTGAAAATAGTCAAACAAAAGCGTTCCCACGCAAACTACAAGCGAGTGGAAGCTCGAGTTTGAACGTTGGTTTCTGGATTGCATCAATTTCCACGATATCCGAAATATGAAAAACTACGAGGGGAAGACTTTATCATTGTCAGAAAGAGCGAGGCTTCTTCCATCTCTTCCAATTGCTTGTTTTTCAGGTCCTTTTATAGGGGGAAAAAACTCCTTCATGTTGGATTATATGTCATAGATTAATCATAGTTGCGAATGGACTCATTTTACATGAAGTTTTCCACCCGAATAGTGTCATTTTTGTATGTTTTATGTGCTGTTGTATTAATATTGCAGATCGTTCGCTTGTGAACAACGAGAAGTTAAGCGATACGAGGAAAAGCTGGAGGATACTCTAAAAATGAACAAAAAGAAGTTGGTTTTTATGAGTTGTCATTCAAGTGATTTGTGTTTATTTCGGGTCAGGATATCTAAGAATACTCTAATGCTTACAAAATAATGAATTTATGCTCGGTAGTTAGGTTGCTACACGAAATGTAAGTATCGTGTAGGTTACGAGCGATAGCAAGAAGCACTCTGTGAAAATCATGTTTTTTTTCATGTATTTTTTCCATAACAAGGCAAATTAGCAACATCGATCGTCCCAAACAGTTGATTTATTTAATGTCTGTTATGTTACAAAGAGGGACTTTCAAAGTTAGAATTTAACGTTGTTTCAGTAGATCTTGACCCATGTTTTCACAGTGAATTCTGAAAAATTTCATAGAGCTGTAGCATATATGGGTTACACATGGAACAACGAGTTTTGTGACAACGCGATTCTTGTCGCAGTACTCTTCTACGGAGGACACTTGGTTATGTCAGGTATGTCTCCAGAATACGAATGTTGTTGATCTGAGCCGTAGGTGCAACTGGTTTACGAGTACTGCGAAGACGTTGATCAGTTATCTTAGAGATCTATTCTAGAACTATTTCGATCCTCTCTGAGTCGAATCCGACGCTAAGTTCCTTATTACATAATCGACTTGTTGTTTTTCCGACTTGTTGTGCATCAAAAACAAGTGTCATCTCCTCAGAGTACTCAAAAAGTTTATGCAATAAGAATGAGGCTTATTAATGAAAGTTTAGGCTAAGAGTGCAGCCGTTTTTACAAATAACATGCACAATAGGAAGGTTTCGATGCGACAGTGAAAAAGCTTGCAGTCATGAATACCGCAAGATTTTTATTACAGTGCATCCTTTAGATAAGATGACAACCGATCAACTGATCACTTTCTTCTCTATCAGATGCAGCTGGGAGAGAATCTATATGTGGGTGGAAGCTAATTATTCATTAACTGCAATTCTTCGTAGTTGAGGTTTTTTTTCATGAAATCTACGATCAATTTAAGACTGGTCCATTCTGTTGAGAATTCGTTATATGACTCAAATATTCATCCTTTTTCATTCAGATACACGGAGGAAATTTTATACTGCCAATTTTTACTTATCTTTAAGAACTTAACGTCTTTCAGAATATTGGATATGTTTTAACTGGTTTGATGGAATGTGTGGGAGCGTCCAGGAAGGTGATTTTATAAAATGGTTCTACCGGTTTTATTCGTCACAATGCTTCGTACAGCTTGACTTTACAGGTGTTTGAATACATGAATCGTGAGCCAGAGATACCGAATGACGGCACCATGCAACCGACGTTAGGTGGTCGAATAGAATTCAGTGATGTGTATTTTACTTACCCTTCGAGACCCAGTAATCCCGTTCTGAAGGTAGGACGTGCTTTTGATGAAAATGATCAGCTTCTACTTACGACAACGATGTGAGTTTCCGTCGAAGTTGGAATTTTCAGGGCTTAAACCTCGTAATAGAATCTGGGCAGACAACTGCGCTCGTCGGACCGAGCGGAGGAGGCAAATCATCGATTGTATCACTGATTCAACACTTTTATGAACCAAACAGTGGTTCGATTACCATAGACGGTATCAACATTAGAGACATCTCACACAGCTTCTATCATCAGAAGGTCATTCTTTTTCCCAGAGGAACACCGTGTGTATTCTTCATTCGTGTATAACAATGATGCTATAGAATTATTACAGATTGCGTTAGTAGCGCAGGAGCCAGTGCTCTACAACGGCTCTGTTCGATACAATATCCTTTACGGGTGTGATTGGGCAACGGAAGAGGATATGCTTCGCGCTTCCAAAACGGCGAATGTCCATAATTTCATAATGGAACTGGAGAAAGGATATGATACGAACTGTGGCGAGAAAGGAGTCCAGATGTCGGGTTAGAGGTAATCATTGGTTCTGCCAACAGATCAGTTCTTACTTGATGAGCTCTAGGTGGGCAGAAGCAGCGCATAGCGATTGCACGTGCGTTGGTGCGAAATCCTGTTGTGTTAATTCTTGATGAAGCGACGTCGGCACTTGATGCCGAATCCGAAGCTCTTGTGCAAGAAGCGTTAAACAGGTGATGTTTCTTACAAGTTGTCTAGCATATAAATACAAGGCTTTTTATTCATTTTTTCAATAGCATTTGTGTTAGATGTGCACGAGAGCGCACCGTCCTAATTATTGCCCATCGACTTTCGACTATTGAGAAGGCTGATCAAATTGCAGTCATCTATAAAGGAATGCTCGTGCAGGTAAGTTTTGCAGTTGCATGCCCTTTGCCACTGTTTACGTAAAGCTAAGCCTGTCTAAGGTTTTTCTTTGAGAGTATCCAACCTAAATGATTGATAGTTCTCATCAGACAGTTCTCGAATGTCTCTACTTCTAGAATGTGATTTAAAGATTAATGATGATGGATTAAAGATAGTTTAGCAAGTTAGTGGTCTCGTATATATCACTATATTGTGCAGGACGTAGTTGCTAGCTCTCTATCGACCAAAAACTGCATTCTTATTCTGATTCCCCTTTACACGACGCGTCTTTCACATAAGCTGTACGAATTTTAGTATCTCTTTCCTTTGATCCGTTTTCTCATGTCTATCATCTACGGAGTTCTTCTAACTTCTCGTGCGTTTTTTCGGCTATTGCTTTCGGATTTTTCTTTAGCTGTGAATGTCGTTTTATACTCGTCCAGTCGATACTTGCTGGAGCCCTGGGATGGCAAGACTAGTGCCTTAATCCCCACCAGATGTGTTAGTAGTTTCTTGATCCAAGAGGGATGAGGTGCTTAGTAAACTCGGCGAGGGATCAAACCACCTTGCTCACGATGATCGGCATCTCTGTCACCAATGCTCAGAATTCTCTGTGAAAAGTAGTGTTTGAAAAGTAGCCGCTCTACTGTCTAAGCGGCAACTATACTTGATTGTAATTCCTTTAAGACTTGATGCAGCAAAATCTTTACCGTATGAATTACATAGGAACTTAGGAAGAGAGAGAGCAGTTGAGAGAACATGTCGTTGAAAAGTTGGCATGACAGTGCAAGAAGACTTTCCATTGACTTCTTGTTTGTGGGACGATGTGATGTGAGGCCTCCATTATTTTGGAATGTTCAAGAATGTTCAAAGCCTTATTCGAGATTTGGTACGCCAGGGTCATACATGCGTGTTTCGGGGTCTCGCCCTCCTTGTCAGTGACCCACGCCCCACATTCAGCCCTGCATTGTAGCAAGGAGGGAGGCGTATGTGGTGGCGGCTCAGTGTATAATGAGACTATGCCATCACCACCTCAGTCAATGGTTCTCGGCTGGTAGAACAAAACTGCTATGGATCTATTTTGGAATCATCACGGTAATGTTGCGGTGAGTATGCCTAAGTATACTTTGAGAGTTCATGGCGTTAAGGTAGGGAGGAGACGGAGTCCACTCCTTGCCGCTCTGTTCGAGAGGAACTATAGAGTTGTCCACATCTATTGCAGTATTCACACTTGAGGGCACTCAGCCTCATAGACGGCTTCAGATTTTTTTGCACTAGGAAAATTTATAGATACTGTGGTCTTTATATTCTAAATTAATGACTCTTTTCCTTTTTCTTTCAGAAAGGAAACCATGCAGAGCTGATGATGGACCTTAATGGCTTGTACTACTCCTTGATCTCAAAGCAGATGCTTGCAATAAAAATAAAGGAGCAAAATATGAAGACTAATGGAGTACCATCATAAAAAATGTATTGTATAGTTTTTATTGACACTGAGACTTGTAAAGCTCTCGAGTACTAATAATTTCTAGAATTAGCCGTGTGTAATGGATTTCTAGGGTAGCTGCAGGTACTGTTTTTAGTGTATTCTAGTTGGCTAGTCATCATTTTATTGGCCCAGTTTTCTAATCGTTCTAGGATTTATTCTATTTCTTCGCTCTCTTTGTCACCTATTTTAAGATTGTATCTAGGATGACATTTGTTCATTTTCTTTCGCATTATTGTTTTTCTCTAGTTTGTTAGATATAGGGGATGTTCCTATATTTCTATAATTTTTGCTGATGTTTAAGTCTGTACGTAAAACGCCAGATTAATCAAACTCATGTTTATCTCATCAGTTTGGCCAGAACTTTCTGCATAATCTTTTACATATTGTTGTAAATGTTATTAGCTTTCTCGATTAGCGTAGCTACTGCATACTACTCTTCGCTATCATGACAGTAAATATGTTATTTTTGTATGTATCGGTGGGTGTATGGATTCTGCGATACTGCAGAAATTAGAATTCATATGCATATACACTTGTATTGCTGAATAGATTGTCAGCACGAATCACAGAGAATCGTGCCGAAAGCAGCGGAACTCTCACCCTTTTGGGATCGTGGACCCACGGCCTCTGCATCCCTAATTGGCAACTCTGGACGGTCCGCCCCACCCCCTGTGCATCTCTGGTCCCTTCAGAGTGTTGCGTCCAACAATGACGCTGGGGCTTGGAGATTAGGAGGAGGTGAAGCAGACCGTCCAGCGTTACCACACTCGCGGTTGGAGATGCACGAGCCGTGCGTTCATACTTCTGAAAGGGTTGATAAAAAAATCCTGAGAATACTGCTTGAGAATTCTTTCTGAACATTTTCTCTTCATTGCTGAGCTAATCGAGAGCTTTGCCTCCATGAGAGCCACGATTATCGATACGAGGAGTGCGACTCCGTTGATGTACGGCGCTTCTGATGGACAGCACTCGTGATTTCTCGATCACTGAGAATATCGTTCATTTGTTATGAAATAAAATATGTCAAGTGCTTCGGATGGCTTATCACCTTGTAAGTCGTGTATATTTAGAAGCGTGGTTTTTTAGGGTGTATTGCCGGAAAATGAACTCGTCCGCAAAAAGTTCTTTTATCCAGATTTCTCGAAACACAAACCACAAAATTCGGAGTTTTCCAGTGTAACTTAGCGTTCTTATGGTCGTATCACCCATCGTACCCTGTTGTTAAGAAAAGAATACACAGCAAATATAAGTAGTAGTTAGTGCAGATCTATGCAGCCTTTGTAGTTCTGCGGTTAACACGCCTCCATAGAGGATGAGACGCGGGTTCAACTCCCGTCCGAGGTTCACAATTGTTTTGTAGACCACTTAACATTTGGATTGGAAAGCATATATGCCCACATAGTTGCTTGCTGTCGTGTCGTCGTCCTGCAGACAGGTCCAGACCTTTCTGTGCGGGATTGGGGGACCGCAGCCAACCAACCGCTTATCGTACGATCTTGACTTTTCCTCGTTGCACTTCCGCCATCTGAATTTTGTGCCCTAATCGTTTTCTCACTATTTTTGGAGGGGTTTTTCCTCCTGGTTTCTCTTGGGCGCGGTCATCACCGCCGTATCACTTGCTAATGAGCTATTTATATTCAGTAGGATTCCGCGTTCGTATTGGTTTTCGTTGTCCGGTCGTCGCCTCAAGACACGTTCGTCGTCGTTCCACGTCGAGTCTTTGTCGAGGTGCCGCCTATTCGTCGTCATCGGTCTTGTCGAACTCGTATCGAGCTCCTCATCCCGTCGTCAGCGGCGATCTCTTATCGATACGGTACGTTCACTGTCGACTTTTGGCCCCCTAGTGAGAAGTTGTGGTCCCAGATCAATTTTTTCAAAGTAACTTTCTGATCGATTTCTCAAAACGAGGAAGTACGAGAGCCCGTTAAGGCTTAGAAATTGTTGGGGTCACAGTTCTTCACCGGCGTCCTCACCTTCTAAATCCATTTTGAATAATCAGACAGCCTTTGTTCATCAAAGACAAAATCTTCCGAACCGACTTAGTTTGATGGCGTTCATCACATTCACACATATAAATGCTGTTCTTAAGAAAATTAAGGCTTACATAGTATTTTGCGGCGTACCAAGAAAAACGGGCCCATAGCCCTTACGCGACAGCGGGCCCACGGCCTCTATGTCCCTGGCCTTCAGCGTGTCACGTCTAGCAGTGGCGTCTGGGATTGTTACACGCAATACGCTGGGGGTTTAGACGCCATTGGTAGACGCAACGCGTTGAAGGTCAGAGACGCAGGGGCCGTGGGTCCGCGGTCGCGAATGGTCAAAATATTTGTGATTAGTTGTTCCTCGTATTCCATCGATCTTCTACAGCTTCATTTTCCCGCTCATTCGTATTTGTTAAGCTTTGATCTGTTGTTCTCAAGCTTTCCGATGTCGTTACTGCTTTTCCGCAGTGTTATGATGTGTCAAATGCACCTTGGAGAATTGAATGGTAATAAGCAAAACCTCAGACCTCAGACGTGGGTTGAACCCCGCGTTTCCCCCATACCGCCGCTGCCGCGTGCTACCTTTACGCTATAGAGTCGCCCGATTGGCCACCATTCTCTCTCTCGAATATATAGCTATCATAGCTATCAGCCACTAACCTTTAACAGATTTGACATCTATTGAACGCTGCTGAGAAAGGCATCACGGGAAAATCATAAATTCTTTATCGATAAAGCCAACTTGGCTCACGTCTCGACGCCTCTTATCCTCTTCAGAATAGACGATTTTTTCTTCAAATGTATCTCTGCATCTAAGAATATTGATTGGTGTTCAAAAATTCAACCCGCTCGGGATTTAAACCCTGTTTCCCTTGTGCCGGGGCGGGCTTGATACCCTACACCTCTACTGAAACGTATATTATAGCCTAAATGAGAACATTTCTCGTTACTATTACGCTACTTTTGTAGTCGGTTTGGTTTTCAGGCGATATCTATCCGGGTTGGATTCTCGAACGATGAGTACTTCAGTTGATAGATCGCTTTACATACTACCAAATGACTCGCCGATATGTTCGCTTGACTGTGAAGTGGCCTTCAAAGGTCGGTTGGCTTGTTGTCGATGCTTCGCTCTTCTTTTTTTTCCTTCTGACATCAGACTAGGTGGAAATTTTTTCGGACATGTCGAACTTGGCGAGCACCAAGATGGAACACCGATATCGTCGAGTTTGACATGCGAATCAGAATTGCAAGGTGGTCTATTGGGTTTACAAGAGATTTTCCGAGCTTTTCCATTTTTGCTATTTTTCTCGCATCCAAGTTTTTGTACTTGTTGTCGTTTAGAGCAGATTGTTGGGGTTATTTTAATATATAAGACTTATAGATTACTTCCGATGTGAAGTTGTTCGAAGAGCGAAAACGATTTCTTGGTACCACATAGCATCGTTTGGGTTCAACTGCTGCCGTGGGATCCAACGATGCCCATGTGGCATCAGCAATCGTTTTTTGCTCTCTCTTTTGACAATTCCATCTTGAAACAAATGTATAAATGATCTGTGACATCGACTGTTTTTAAAACCTCGAAACAAACATTCAAAATGATTCCAAAAACGAATGCTCGAAGCCTAAACGAGGTTTGTACGACAGGGTCATACACCGGTGTTTCGGAGGTTTCGGCCTCCTCGTCAGTGACCCCCCGCCCCACATTAAACCCCGTTTAGGCTTTAAGCATTCTTTTTTGAAATGTATAAGTGTTATGGATCAAAATAGCCGCAACAAGCTGTTCTAAATGACAATCAAAACATAAGTTTAAATGCATGAAAAGTAATCAGCAAAAGCGAAGAGTGCATCTAGTCCGTTATGGGCATTTATACATGCAAAACATGTGTTACGGCCTTGCAGCCACATCAGTTGCACGGTGCCTTTCGTCTGACCCAATCCCTCCCAGGGGAGAACCCTTTTTCATAGAATCGACGACGAACGTTTTGAAGGCGCCCGAAAAGTGATAACATCATCGAACGGGCAGTGTTGTATATTCGATTGCACTTGACCTGATATCGTCAAAAGATCATACCTTTCGTTTCAGTCGAGTGCAAAACACTGTCCGTTTGGAGGTTCTATCACTTTTCAGGGCGTGTAATACTTTCGTCGTCAACTCCTCTAGTAGGTGGTTCTCCACGAGAGGGCTTGCCTCAGACGAAGGGCGGCGTGCAACTGACGAGGCTGCAAAGCCGTAACACATGCATAGCACTGTATAAATGCCCATAACAGACCACATGCATGGCTCAAGAATATCTATAAGGCATATGGATTTTGAGCGTGGTCTCAAGAAACACTCGAAATGAAAGGAAAAACAAGGAAGTCCGGAACAGCTCTTGCCGACCTATTGAAAGACGGTGACATCATTTTAGCGCTGGTGACCCGAATTGTGTAGCTTGTAGACTATATTAAGCTGTATTGTTCCTGCACCACATCGATTTCTTTTGTTTAAATTCAGGTTTGTCGGAAAAAGAGAGAAAGTATGCGCATTATTTGAGTAAAGCATCGTTCACGGGTGCACTAGCTGTGTTTTTGCAGGTGATTTGTTGTAAAATATGTTATTTATTCTAAATATTTCGCGAGAATAATTTTCTAGGTTTCTCCGGAATCTGCTGGACTTTTCGTGACGTTTTATCGATTGTTTAAGTCGGAGAGTATTGAGAAACTCAGAGGTGAGCTGTTTTTTCCTTCAATATCGCCTGACATTACACTAGTGCCCTTGTAGAAATGGCGTTCAAAAATGGATTTACGGAAGAAGAGTGGGTTGGATTCCTGACTTATGTTGCTGGATTCTATTACAATAATGGGAACTATCGAGGATTCGGTGACACGAAAATCATACCAAACGTCGATGTGGTAGTCAATAAACTCTTGTTTTCCCTCTGTTTATTCCAGCTTCTTATTTCAAATTTAGGCGAAAATCGACGCTTTTGTAAGATCTACTGAAATAGCGAAATCATCGCACTCGTTCATTTGTACTTGGGAAGCTGTTAAACCATTGATAAGCTCTCTCGATTGTCGTCAACTACGTTTGGGATTTGGAAACGAGGTATGTATAATTTAATCGTTTTACAATTGACTCTTTAACATTATAAGGACCATATGGTACGTTTCGTAGCAGGCAGCGTCGCGTCTCGTGGGAAAGCAGGCGCTGATAGCCAGACATGTAGATGCTACCTGACTGCGATTGCCGCGCTAGCGACGGCGTGATGCCGCTTGCTTATGTAGTCTTTAAAGGATAAATCTAATATTGGCTACCGATGTCATTGGAGTTTTCAATTCATATGTAATTCTCGTGAGATTTCACGAAAGAGTTTTCTAAATTTTATGTAACATGTCCTCTGCCAAGCGCGCTCGTGTTACGCAGTGGCTAAAGGCATAATGCGCTACATCCGAGTGGTTAATGGTTGGATCCCGCACATGAGGCTCATCAAGCCTTCCATTACTCCGTGTCGGTGAATTGGTGACATACTTGTCTAGGAGGGTAGCAGCACTGGCCATTCGGTAGGCCTGATAGTACTCAATCATCTCTGAAGATGTCTGATGAAGTCGAATCCTTGACACATGCCTCAGCGGCTGGTCAACACCAAGAGCTTCATATCTTCCTTTTTTATCCACAATTAATATTTAGTAACAGCATTTCGGTGGCGGGCTATCCAATGGTTCGTGATGTTGAGTATCGTGAAACACGATAATAAGAAAGGCGCTGGTTTGATCCCCTCCGCCAACCTCTCTTGCAATCAGTCAGCGAACGTCTTAGAATACGCCTTGGCATGACTATCCTCAAGATTGGAATAAATGGAAAAAGAGTAGAATTTCATGATGTTTAATTACGTAATGTTAAATTTAGGGTGTGACTTGCTACCACAGTGAAAACATCACAAAAGAAGATGCTGAAAAAGTCGGTAGATATCTGAAGGTATGACATCTGCTTTCATGTGAAATTCAGGCAGACTGTTCGTGTTTATGGGATAGTGTTGAAGAACTGAGTTTGTTTGAAGGCCCGTCGTATTGAATCTTGGAATTCCCGATTATTCAAGGATGACAAACCTAAGAATGGGAAGACTGTGTATCGCGTCAAACTGGCCAGTGTTAAAACTGGTATGAACATTAGACATTCTAGTCTCTCTCTGAGTTCTATCATATCTCAGTTCCATTTGTTTTCCGCCTGTAGTACAGTCTTTCCTGATACCAATTTCTGTTCTTTTCTGTTTGCCAGCACAGATATTCAAGGCTATCTCCTACGCTCGACAAGAAGTTTCCATAAAGAGTATTAACTATCATTTGAAAGCTTAAATCTCGAAGTGTTTGTATACATGGCCGGTTTTCGGAAGACCCTTTCATAACGCTGAAAATTTCAAAACAGAATTATGTTTAGCCCGCGCATATTTCACGCCGGACAGGGCTTTTTCTTTAGACTGTTAGTACTGTTTGATAGCGTAAAATTTACCATTTCCAACGCCGTGCTTATATTCCTGAAGAGACTACTTCTCTGCAACGCAGCAGGGAAATAAGAGTGATTCACATGCGTGCGCAAGTGGGCTCTGGTCCAATCACGAGCCGTTGGGCGAGGCGGCAAGGTGGGTTGATGCGATGGTCGATCACTTAAGAGTATGAACGTGTAGGGAAAACCGCGTAGTATTTGAATGTCTTCGAGTCACTGCTGGAAGCAGTTATGACGTTCTGGCCTCCTGAATTCCAGCGAATTGGTCATTGTGATGGTTGATTTTTCCGTTTTCGTGACAAATTAAAATTATTTGAAGGCTCTGTGTAGCAGAGTCATTCGTTTCATCTAGAGCTTTTCTTTTGAAGCGGGGAAAAAATTCCGAATAATAAAGATCACACTTTTGTAATGCCGGTCGAAAATCGATCAATCATCGCGTTAGCCCACCTTGGCGACTGACCGCGCGACCTGTGAATTGGCTAATAACCACTTGCTAGCGCACGCGAATTCAATCTTATTTTCCCTGCTACATTGTAGAGAAACGGTCTTTTCAGAATATAAGCACAGCGTTTCAATCACTGAGGCTGACGCTATCGAATGATTACTAGTAGTCTGAAAACATAGTTCTGTCCGGCGAGAAATATGCGCGTATGAAGCATAATCTTGTTTTGGAATTTTCAGCTTTATAAGAGGATATTTTCAGAAAACCGGTCGCGTTTACGGATAGTTCGAGTTTAAAGCTTCGAATGATTACCAACACTCTTTATAAAAACTTCTTGTTGAGCATAGGGAATAGGCTCGAAAATCTGTGCTACCAAACGTAAACGAGCCTCAGTTTTCACTGTAACTTTCTGATATGAAAATCATTGAAATGCCGATGCAGTCATCTTGAAAGTTTTCCACAGATGGCGGTGTGGAAGACGAATTTGAAGATTTCATTGTCGTTATGGAACGAGGCGACTATTCTCCACTGATGAATAAGACATGCGAATTTCTAAAGAAGGTTTGAGTAGATGTAACGAAAGTCTCTGTTCGATTTACTTAAGAGTTTTTGAGGCACTGGAATCAGCTGCGAATGAGACGCAGAAGAACATGATTTCTAAATATATCGAGCATTTCATGGAGGGTGATGTCAAGTTGCATAAGGTATTCAGTTCTTTGTAACCTCCTACTTTAGACTTAACTCTTGAGAATGAAATTTTCTCTCTAAGCTTGTTCCGAATTGTATCTTCATGTCACCCCTATTCTTCTTATTTTTGTACATGCTGGTGTATCTTCAACACCCGTTAGTTTTCAGATGTTTAGAGGACTTAGAAATTAAGGGTTTCTGACTTTTGGAATAGACCGCTGTGTTTTTGTAAGGGTGTACGAAATTGGCTTGTTACATCTTCTGGCGGTCGATCGGCTGATCGCAGGATTCGCTGTCGTCACAAAAATTGACTTTGTCCCAGAAGAAATTTAGTAACAGAAGAGATAACTTCCCAGTCATGATTTATTGCTTTCGTTATAAACTTTTTGATCTGAGATCTATTGCATATTCACTTTGATATTTGTGTGGCGGTGAAACGAATTTCATTTCTATCGCTTGCCTTATCTATTATTTTGAGGATGGCTCTCGATTATGGATTCAAGACATCGAGCCGGTGATTGAGACCTACATCGGTTTCATCGAGAATTATAGAGATCCAGCTGGAACCAGAAGCGAATTCGAGGGTAATTCACGACTTACTGTTTTCATTCAGAAATCTTTAACCTGCACGTGCTATCCTCAAAGGTAGTTTCTTCTTTGGAATCCATTTCTGAAAACTCCATTTTTCACTGATCTTGGGCATACAGCAGTCATTTGATTCATTGTGAACTTAAACGGTACTGTTGAAAATGAAAAACCCTCACGCAAGAAAAGGTGTGTGGTAGGCAATTCACTCGAATCATTACGACTGTAAAGAGGATTCCGAAACAATGGAGATGTTTCTCAATGATAACTTATCCTATTTATTTTGTACGGCCTCTTTTCACTTTTTATTGTGTGGCATCATCATTTCCAACATTTGATTCGCTTCCTCGCATTCTTCGCTTTCTTGAGCTTCTTCTTACGCCGTAGAATACCAACTGATGAGGCAGATCTCCTTACAACCTCGCTTATAGCTAGTTTGGCGTTCGTAGATTCTGCCATCGGACAGTGTTGTGGTTAAATCCACTCCGGGCATCACGAGTCACTTGACCATACCCTCCTCCCCTTGCCTGCTTCATTGTATGCTTGTAGATAAAACTTGTTCTTGACTATTCTAAAAAATCTTACTTTCAGCACTTTTATCTTTTGTACTTTTTATTGCGATTATGGATCATCAAGAATGAATTGCGTTGCTAAGATCGACTACTCGGTTGCAGTATTGTTGAGTTATACTGTTGTTACAAGATTATTCGAAATTAAGGATTTGTGGCATGTGTGAATAAGGAGACATCAAAGAAGTTCAAGACTCTTGTGAGCAAAGCGGAGGAAATTCTAGAACGATTACCGTGGGGAGAAGCTTATGAGAAAGATCGGTTTCTTAAGGTCGTTTTAGTGATTTTTATCAGTGTCTGTGACATTTGTGAGTAGCATATTCGATTTCAGCCTGATTTCTCATCGTTGGATGTTTTGGCGTTTGCCAGCAGTGGTCTTCCATCAGGAATCAACATTCCTAATTGTATGTAGCTTGGTTTTCTTAAAAATGTACTTCTACTAAATGTAGAATATTGTGGGAGATTTTTTCACTGCTCTAAAAGTGTTTTCCTGTAAATTCTTGAGTTGTTTTAGATGAGGAGATTCGCCAAAATGAAGGATTCAAGAACGTGTCCGTTAGGGAACGTTATTGCCGCTATGCCAAAGCAGAAAATGAATTTCATTAGCCAGGAAGATGAGGTCCGAAACCATAAACTTGCTCGGTCCTCTTTTCTACTGTGAATTTACCTGTTAAGGACTTATTACACCAGCACCACAAGGATGCCTTTGAAGTACAAGTTGGCCTTCACGAGCTACTTGGACATGGAAGTGGAAAATTGTTCCAAAGAAATGTAGATGGTACATTTAACTTTGACAGAAATACAAAGGATCTTATCACTGGTCAGCCGGTGAGTGAACTGACCTCTAGCGACCACGTCTAGCTAAGCTTCGTGTGTTGAGAAGTCACAGGGTAGAATATTTTTTTGTGCTAAAAAAGGAATGTTCTGACATTTCTGAACATTTCACTCATTGTTTACTCGATACTTATAGATATCCAAGTGGTATGAGCCCGGCGAAACTTGGTCATCTAAATTTGGAGCACTGTCTTCAGCTTATGAAGAGTGTCGAGCTGAGGCAGTGGGATACATACTAAGCTGTGATGCGGATATTCTGGAGTAAGCATGAGTTTTTTCTATTTTTTGGCTGTATATTTTGTTACCCACGTTCGGAAATTCTCGAGGAGATTTAGTTTTTTTTTTTTTTATACCTTCTTCTCTCTAACGTTGTGCGATGTTTCTATAATGTTTTGGTAAATTTTAGCCGTTGATCTGTGTCTTGATTGCAGTTCTGATTGAATTGAAACTGTGCCCTCGTCACCGTCGTGTATTGACGAATCTCCTTAGTGTCTTTGCTACTTGTTCCTCTTGAAACGGCAAATGAAAAAGCAATCTCATTCGCTGGATAGGGACTTTTCATAGGAGTATTAGTAATCATTTCGAAAGTTTAGATTTCTGGCTAGAGCCATACATGGTCGTTCTTCGAAAAGACCCTTTTATAACGCTATGAAATCCAGCACGAAACTGTGCTCAAATGCGCATATTTTTCGCCGGACAGAGCTCTTTCTTTGGACTATTAATAACCATTCGATAGCGTAATGTTAGCTGATTACAACGCTGCGCTTATATCTTGAATAGACGGTCACTCTGCAACGCAGCAGGTAAAATAAGTTGAATTAGCATATGTGAGCAAGAGGGACTTTGGCGAATTAACGTGCCGCTGGGTGAGGCGGCCACGTCAAATGACGCAATGATCACCGATTTTCGAGTTAATGAACGCGTCGGCTTTTGCGTCAGCAGATCACATGTTCGCTTCACCAAGGGCACGTGAGTTGGCCAAAGTCTCTCTTGCTCACAAATGCGAATTCAATTTACTTTACTTAATGCGTTACAGAGTAACGGTCTCTTCAGGATATAAGCACAAAGTTTGAATCACCTACCATTACGCTATTGAATGATTTTTAATAGTCCAAAGAAAAAGCTCTGTCCGGAGCGTCAAAAGAAGGCGTTTTTGAAAATTGACCAAGTGGAGCAGTAGCCAGTAATCTAAGCTTGTGAACGTATGCTAATACTCCTATGAAAACTTCTTGTTTAGTGTATGAGATCGTTCTTTCATTTATCCCTAATAATGGACAAATACCGTATCTTTTAACTTTGGATTAGATAAATTGGGCAGTTTGCGTAATGGACGGTAATGAAGAACCATTGCGCTAATCTCTCTTCGATTATAATCTGAATAATCTTCTAGAGGTAGATCAATCGTGGTAGAGTTCCGCTAAACTTTTGGAACACTACCACTATAATGATATCGTGTTCCAAAAGTAATTATTAGTGTTCAACCGAGGTTTATGCTAGTCAAAAGCCTGATGAAATTTCTAAAAATTTGTGGTTCGCATAAGAAGACTTATTTACTATAGAAGAGTCGAAGAAACTTCAGAATGAACTCTGTTCTACGGTTGCAAACATCCAGGTGGCACTTCTATCGATGTTCCATTCAATCCTCCAAAGGAATTTTTTTTGCATCTGTTCTAAGTCGTGAACTATTTTTGAAAATTGCTGCTTCGTGCAAGTCGCTATTGCTTAACCTCTGCCAAATGCCTTCAGTCATTCATTTGTTTGTCATTAGCCATGTACAGTGTTTTTAAATATAATTTCAAATCCTTACTTTGTAAGCGGAACCGGCGGTTTCTGCGTCTTCAGTCTCGAGAGATCTATTTGCTTACGACACAGCCAGCCAAACACCTCCATCACTCCAAGGCTGACTGGATTGTGGGCAACCTGATCTTTCGTGACTCTGAAGAAGGCGAAACTGCCAAAACGTCAACTGTCTGAACAAGTAGATAAAAGCTTTGTTTTTGGCTTACAAAGGAAAAATTGGATTTATTGAAGAATGCCAAGGTTAGTAGTTAGTCGGTATTGGGGATTGTTCGGTTTAGATTTGCAAGGTGACAAATCTGTTTCAGGGTACAGTTCATACAATACGTCTTATTGAACATGAATGTTGCTTAACGTATCACTAGTCACACTGAGTTTTGGAGATGAACATAGCTTTTACGACAATATCATTGGTTTCTTTTGTTTTTGAAGTGGTCCCTTGTCAATTTTTTGCACAATTTGGGATCAACATACGTATCACCGTAGTATTTCCTTTTCTGATAACTTTGACTGTTGTTAATCTGCAGTTCTGAGTATGTCAACTATTCTTTTCAATTTCCTCAAAACAAATCTCATTGTGTGACGATTTTTGAATTGTTCCGATGTTTTCCAGCATCATTCAACGTTCTGCTCGCTAATGCTGAAACACAAAAATGTTCGAGTTTAAAAAGTACTAGTGAGAACCAAATTTCTATGATGTCATAGATTACCATTCATAAGTCCTTCTTCAATCACTTTTTGAAATTGGTTGCTACCTTTCTACAATTGAGAAGAATTCTTTAAGGATATTTGGCTTCAAAGGCGAATTGGCGGAGAAAGTCAAGTACGTGAACTGGCTAAGTGAAATTCGTGCTGGATTATTAGCCCTTGAATTTTATTCTCCAGAAGCGAAGAAATGGGGACAGGTAAATTCTTGGTGGAGAAGCAGTTAAACTTCACTGCTATTGGAGCTCAAGGGGGTTTTTTCTTGCATTCCTGATCAATTATAGCTTGTGAGATTGCAAATAATCAAAATAAAAATCAGAATACAGTTGTGAGTGTATGCAAAAAGAGGCGAGAAATTTGGTCTTCACTGTTTCAAAATTGAGAAAGTGGCTGAAATTGTTTCATTTTATCTAGGCTTATCAATTATATTACGTCTGCATTCTGACACTGGAATTATTTATTCCGTGTTGCACCATGTGAATTTATATCGAGTTGTTTTATTTCCACTGTCGGGAACAATTCTCATTCATTCCCTTGAATCAGCTCATCATTTATCGATTAGCACATTGCCTTTATGCACATATACTCTTTATAAATTAATACCTTTTTCATGGGAAGAATACAATGCAAACTTCATTGATTAATCCTCAAAGAGTTTTAGTGTTGAAAGACAATGTGCAAGATCACACCATTGCATATATTATCTATGTTGAGCTCTTTTCTGTTAGACGGCGACAAATGTATTCGACCCCATTTGCTGGACAAGAATTTTTGTAGGAATGTTAATATCCTTGGAAAACTTAAATCTCTGGCTAGAGCCGTATTTGGCGGGTTTTTCAAAAAACCCTTTTATGACGGTGTAAAATCCAAAATGAAACTATGTTTCACACCCATCGTGCGCCTTCATTCTTATCACGCGTATGATTTCCTGGTAGAACGAAAAGCATATGATCGTGTAGAGAAAATCTCTTGATATCTGAGGCAGTTGTTTTATTTTTAGTTTCTCTAAAGAAGAGGAAAAATTTTTAGTTGATTAACAGGTTGCATATCACATGTCAAACACAATAGACCATCTATCGACCGCCAGCCCCCTTAAACCCATAGATTGGTCGGTAAATAATTTCGTCGCATATGTGAAACTATCAATGTTACCCTGCAGCGAAATGGGTTTTCCTAGTGAATAAGCACACGTTGATATTAGTGGAACTTACGCTATCTAACGATTACTATTACTTCAAAGAAAGAGCTGCGTCCGGCGAAGTTTAAAGCAGAAATATCTCCTTTCTCTTACAGCTCTATCAAAAGAGCTTTTCCAAGAAACAATCACACTTTTGAGTTCTTCGAGACTTGTGCTATTGAAAGAGTACTAGCAGTCGAAGGGAGAAGTTTTGTCCAGCGAAATATAAGCGAGATAAGGAAAAAGCGCGTGGTCTTGTTTAACGGTGCTTAAACATATTTTGGAATCTATAGCATTACCAAAAGGCGCCTTGGAAAACCAGCCTTGTACCTCTCTAGCCAGAGACTTAAGCTTTTGAATGATTACTAAGACTCGTATGAAAAATCCTTAACCACCAATGAGATTGAGAATTCATTTGTCACCATTTAACAGAAAAGCACCCTGTGTTCTGACTATCTGGCAAAATCGAGCGGATACCAGTCAAGTCCAAATGTTCACTCTTATTTAGGCACCCTGATGGCAATGTCGATCTTCATCTTGTAAAGCCCGATTGAAGCGCCCACTTTCTATCGTATTTTGACATTAATTCTTTCGAAACCCTAGACCCACGGACTCTACATCTCGAACTGGCAACTGATTGTCTGTTTTATCTCCTCTGCATCTATGATCACTGGCGTGCCATTGTTAGACACAGTACGCTGGAGGTTAGAGATGCGAAGGAGGTGGAGCAGACCGTCCAGTGCTCCCAGTTAGAGATGAAAGAGGTCGTGAGTCCACGGTTGCCAAGGCGTTCATAAAGCCCATTAAAACAATGAGACACTAAATATTCGGGAAGTGGGTTTTCAGCATCACTTGTTTCACTTCGTCCCGTTAATCGTTGAGTCATTCGAGCTGGCGGCAGTCATTTCTTCCTGTAGCAGTGCGAGAGCAGTGTAGGGACTTTACCCGCTTTAAGGACTTTTTGAGCAACATATCTTCCTCATGGATTTCTTATACAGACGTGTGACCATCGGGCCGATGACCTTGCTGCCGTGGCTTGACAGCTAGAGGAATTCAGGCACTCACGGCTCTCGTCCATCAATTGTCGTTGAAACGCAACATGTGTCCGACCCACCTTATCTTCGATAGACTGGCTTGCAAAATGCCATTTTTGACTTTCGATTGTTGACATAGCTCAGAACTCCGATTATACTTTCGAGGTACGAGGTGCCTCAAGCATCAGCTTTTCGACTGCACGTTCAAAAACGCCAGGAGATCCATCATCCTGTCTAGGTGGCGATCAGGTTTCTGACACGGCAAAAGGAATCGTGGAGTGGAGAAGTGAACGGGAAGTTTGGTGATCTATGTTCTCTTCACTATATCATGGCCGCTCTCATCCTCCTGCTCAACTCCGGAGCTGTGACATTTTCGATAGTGACTTCCTGATCTTGTTAGACCTAAATGGGGCTTCGGCAATAACCATTCCGTTGAGCTTGAATGGGGACATCCACAGACCATCGTTTCCATAAAATTTAGTCGAAAACCAAATTTTCGGGTAACGTTATCGAAGTAGGTTAACAGTCGTTAATGTGACCAATGCTTGATGTTATAAGGTGATCACCTGTAAACACCTTTTTCTATGAATCTTTCTATAATCTAAGAAAAATTTTTACATGCTGGATAAGGAGTGAAATCGTTGGTCGACAATTACAACGTCTTCGTGGGTGACATCGTTATCATGACAGCAAGCACAAGCTAATCAGAACAAACGTTGACTCATTTTGACAACATTTGCGGAAAGACTGGACTCCGACCATTATAAGGGAAACATGAGGAACTGATGGGTTTTGAATACTCTCATTCACGCTCTTTTTGATTAAAAACTAAATGCTACGCAAAAATCAATATAAGGAGGGTAATTGAAACCCGCGTTCAACCCATACCGTAAGCCCGTGCTACCATTATGCCACCAAAGCCCCACTGCTGTGCTTCCACTCTTGCTGCAAATGCTTTTCCTCATGACTTATGTACATCTCTGAATTACTGTATTAGAAGCAGTAGTGTTACGGTGCAGTAATGAGGCTGTAATCCTAAATCTTATTAGTGGTTAAGTTATTCAAGTCCATGTCTATCGCTATACTTCTCACAGTATAATTATTTTGATAAATAAAGTACCAAATGTGGAGTACAGAGTGAACTAGAAGCGAATAAAGTTATTATGGTAGTCTCCAGTAATATTTTATTCGAAACAACATCTCTATAGGTGTTTGTTAACGACTTGCTGAAGTGAATCTATAACGTTTTTCTTTTGGATCTAACTTTATAGCCGAGTTCTTTTTAGCAACTTTATTGATGTATTACTTTCCTTTACCGTACCATTTTTTAAATCGATTGCATAGTTTTTCATCCAGCTAAGGAGTTTTCAGGCTCACTGCCACGCCCGGTATGTGCTTATGAAAGTATGTCTTGAAGCAGGTCAGGACTTCGTCACTATAACACAATGTGTGGGTGATGATGGCAATCCTGATCTCATATTCAAGCTGGATAGGACGAAAATCGACTCAGTAGGGCGCAGAGCGGTTAACTCCTTCCTCGCTAAGCTGCAGGTTTCTTTCCTTTTTTGCGACTTCTTGTTAAATCAGTTTTACTTGAGACATTAGGTTTTGATATTTTTTGCACACGTGCTCTTTTTCTACCGTCGTTGTAAAGGTGTGAATTGGAATGATTGATATCAAATCTGAGCTATAAAATTGTCTACCTTGAGCTTATACTCTTAGCTTCGTTCCAGTTCTTATTGTTTTTATTCTATACTAAAAGGGAATTCATTAGCTGTAAATAAACTTATTTATGTAGGCCTACAAATCTACTGGAGATGTTAAAGGAGGCACCGATTTGTTTGAACGTTATGACAGAGTTGCTGAGGTGGAATTACGATGGCGTGACATTTGTATAGCTCGGCGTAAACCGCGACGAATTTTCGTTCAAGCTAATACGGAAATTGACGATAAGGGTATGAAGCATCAATATATTTTCGTTTCCAATGTGGTAATATTATCTGAAATGTGGGAGCTGACTCTTATGCTTTACGTAGATATGTTACATAGTTGTCATAAGTAAAGTCATTGTTTCTCACGCTGAATCGCTGTTGGTAAATCTCAGATTTTTAATTTATTTTTCATTAGGAAAAGCAATTTGCTTCTAAACCTAAGATGTTCGACGAGTTTCAGGTGAAGTAAAATTGTCGTCATACGATGCGTCTCCAGCAGGTGTCATTCAGTCATTCGTGGATCGCTACGAATCCTCTGCTATTGATGACCTTGAGAAATGCTGGAGCAACGATCGAATTTGGTATCCCAGGTCATACGCATTCCATTAGAGTACACTACCCAGTAACCTGATTATTGTTTATGTCATATGTTCGATTCCATTCCAAAATTTTAAATCTATTCGTGAGCGGTTCCCGTTATAACAGTACCTCCTCTCACAACATCAATTAAAGCCTGGAATAAGTAATTTCTATTTTCTTCTTCCTTATACTGTTGTTTCGTTGGAAAAGAGGTAGGGTTTCCACTTGCTAGACAATTCTGGCATTCGTTGGAACTGTTGAAGTACAGGTGCATATTATAATGACAATATCGAGTATTGTTCAGCTCAAAATGTTGCCTAAGAACAAAACTTAAATGTTCGCCATCGTGAGTAAATCTTTAATGGAGTGTTCATGTTCTTTCTATTACTTAGAATTATGATTACGAAAGTGTTGTGGGTCTGTCAATTGTACCTCGTCGTGAAGTAGTATCATGTTGGTCCGCGTAGTGATTGACATGAGCGATAACGTTGAATAAAACAAAACTCAAAAGCCATGAAAGAGAATTTTGTTCGTAATTTCTTGTACATTTTACGTGGGTAGCGATTTCATGAGGATCACCATACAAAAATGACCATGATAAATACTTTTTTGAACGACCCGTCTTAACGCTCAATACATAGATGAATCGCCTTCAAATACAAAGTTCAGAGAAGAGCGTATGTAAGGCGCCATATTGGAACTGACGACCTAGAACATAAAGCAAATGAGAGTCTGCCTGAGTTTATAATGACGACCAAAATATTCATAGCGACTCAGAATTCCAGAAACCTCACTAATATGGTGGATGTGAAAGTCTCCCAATGGAAAGTACTACAACGAACACGAATAGCATCATAGTAAATTAAAGTTTTGCCTAACGGTTAGCTGTTATTCATAAATTCTGCACAGTATGAGACAACTGCCACTTCCACGTAAGACGGAAAGGCGATAAAGTCGGTTGAACTGGAAGAAAGAATTCGTAAAAATACCAGAAATTGCAATCTGCTTCAATCACTGGTCCGCTCATATAGTCGGAAGACACCTTTTTTGACGAAATCGACGAGGAAAACCACTGACTTGTCTAATATCTCCACGCTATCACTATGAAAGCTGAGAATTTGATGGTCCTCAAAAGACAGTTGCTTGAAAAAGAAAATAGCAGGCTGGTCCATTAACACGGAATCTGGACAGAGTTAGAAATTAGCACCTTGGGGAATTCTAACTAGTTCTAGTCAAAATACTATCTCGGCTCCTCACATTACCTATCACAAAATCAAGTTTCTAGTCAATAGAAACCAGCGAGACCGTGTTGTTGTCGAAAAGGATGACCTTCACGCCATTGTGGATTAGCACTCTATTTTGCTTGGTGTCTGTCGTCTAAAAGCTTTACACTTTGATCTTCCTGAACACGACTGATCGAAGACTAAGCAAGGGACAGCCATGCGAACACGCATAGTTTTGGAAAGGATTGACAACTATAGACCACATCTCACGATGACAGGACTCAATAAAGTTGCGTGAGAGCGAACCAACCGCTCTATTTCACTTTTGTTGCTGAAAATTTTACAACTTATTTGAGATAGAAGCAGTCACAAAAGCTCAGATTAGCTTAAGCCTTCCTAATTAATATATGGAAATTCTTCCGGAGCAATGTAAAAAATTCGCATCCATTATATCTCCGATCTATAACATTATTACTATCAACGAAAGGAGAGGAGCTTGACAAAGTGATAAACCTCGCCGTAATATTCACCACCACTCTCCACAGCGTCACGTAGTCATCGGAATAAGACAACATAGAAGTGAAAATCGACGGTCAGAAAACGCACTATCTTTGCTTCTCTCATGACATCAAGATCTAAGATCAGTCAAACGAAATGAATAGTAAGAGTATAATTGGACAACGCCGGTGGAGAGATTGGTCTCTCACTAAAGTCCCACAAAAACGATGTTTATTAGAGAGGTCTGCTTTCAAATGCCCCATTCACGCTGAACATAAATATCTTCGGATGCATCAACTGCACCTATTTAGGGCGCAAACTCAACATCACGAACTCTAGAGTTGAGCATGAGGAGACGAGCAGCTTGAAGAGCGTTCAAGTCAATCGAGGATGTAGAGAGAAGCACAAAGATCATTCGACTTTATGCCCAACTTTTCAACTTAGCAGTTATCTCTTCTTTAATGTAATCAGATACCTGGTCACTACGTCAACAAGACGAAAGACCACGCGGCGTTGATGAATGCGCAGTCAAAAAGTCGATTTTAAGAGGTACGAGAATCTCGCAATTCAAAGAAAGGATTTGAAAATGACCTACATAAACGGTCGGAAAACAAAACGATACCCTACATGCTACATGTCAGGCTAATGAGAGATAAGGTAGGACCGCCTACCTAATGCGTGCTAACCAGATTTGATGGATGAAAGCCGTGACCCACTGAATTCCTCGAGATGTTAAACGCAGCAGGTGGGCCACCGACTGACAATAGAACTTTCGCAAGAAAATATGGAAAAAATTGTGGCACTTTACGGATTTCCAAACTGGACCTTTTTGCAGATGTGAAGGTGGATACAAGATCTACTTGAAATTCCTTGATTCACTCGATAGTCAGACTACATTTTTCAGATGAAGCGCTCTCAGACAAGGGCTGATAATGCAACAAAACATGGAATGGTGTATAGGAAAAAAAAACACAGCAAAAACGTGGTGCCATATTGACTTATGCGGTCTTCACCGGAAAGGCGGGTGATGGAAGTGACTATGAAGTGCAAAAACTCCTTCATTCGGCGAAAATTTAGGCTTGCTTATGGACACTTTGCCACGAGTTGATACAATTTGAATATGGCGTAAAAGGCGTATCACCACGACCACGTGTATCTCGAGGGCACCAAACTGATTAAACAACCACGAGTGTGGTGTAAGACTGGTAGACTGGCTCCTTGATTAGGAACAAGATGTCTGAGAGCGTCATAAGGGTAGCTTGAATATGAGCTAATGTGTATAGAGCCAAAAATATTTCTCCTCAGGTTGGAGTGTTATGAGTTGCCTTCACTGACTTGTTCGAGTGTATTTCAGCACAACACGCGAGTTGTTCGACCGTGTGTCGGTTTATTGAGAAGAAACGGCTTATTTTCTACTGAGCAGCGAAGCACTGCATTGCACAAGGCATGATGGCTGCTCAACAATGATGCAGTATGTTATGAGCAGCTCAATTTTGCTGCCGAAGAAGCATTACGCGGTGTGCTGAAACCATAGCATATTGTTTGCTTAACTACAACAAAATGTGGGGTGAGTCGAAGAAATTGCCGCTTACAGACAGACAAATTTGCTAAGATCACGTAGCATTTGCTCTCAACTGCAAGTCAGTGAGTTTTGAACAATTCACTTTGCTTATCCAAATACGGGCAAGCGTGCTGTTATCAAAGCATACTGGCTGCTTCCCACGAAGAAGTTTGTTGTGACCACGGCGCAATGATTGCTTACAACGTGGAAGTTCATGGTGAACACGGCACAATAACTACTTACCATGAGGAAGCTTACTGTGAGGACGGCTAACTGACTGCTTACCACGTGAAAATGCGTTGTGAACACGCTACAATGGCTGCTTTCCACAAGGAGGTTTGCAGCCAACACGGCACAATGGATGTATGCTTCGACGAAGTGAGACGTGAACACGGCACAATGAATGCTTCCACGACGAAGTGTAGTGCAACACGACTCATAGGCTGTGCTCCTTGATGAAGTGAGTCGCTAACACGGCACAGTGGCTGCCTAGCACGTGAAAAAGGGCTGTGAGCACGGTGCAGTGGCCGCTTACCACGTGGAAGTTTGTTGCCAGCACTATGCAATGGCTGCTTTACACGAGGAGGTTCGTAGTCAACACGGCACATTGGCTGTATTTAACGATGATGTGCGTTTTGATCACGGCACACTGGCTGCATGTCACGATGAAGTGAGCCGTGAACACGGTACAATGGCTGCTTTCCACGAGGTTCGTAGTCAACAACGGCACATTGGCTGTATTTGACGATGATGTGCGTTTTGACCACGGCACACTGGCTGCATGTCACGATGAAGTTGAGCCGTGAACACGGTACAATGACTGCTTTCCACGAGGTTCGTAGTCAACACGGCACATTGGCTGTATTTAACGATGATGTGCGTTTTGACCACGACACATTGGCTGCATGTCACGATGAAGTGAGCCGTGAACGCGGTACAATGACGGCTTCCGCGAAGAGGTTGTAGTCAACACGGCACGTTAGCTGTATTGTGACGATGATGGCCGTTGTGAACACGGCACAATGGCTGCTTTCCACGAGGTTCGTAGTTAACACGGCACATTGGCTGTATTTAACGATTATGTGCGTTTTGACCATGGCACATTGGCTGCATGTCACGATGAACTGAGCCGTGAACACGGTACAATGCGGCTTTCCACGAGGTTCGTAGTCAACACGGCACATTGGCTGTATTTAACGATTATGTGCGTTTTGACCATGGCACATTGGCTGCATGTCACGATGAAGTGAGCCGTGAACACGGTACAATGACGGCTTTCCACGAGGTTCGTAGTCAACACGGCACATTGGCTGTATTTAACGATTATGTGCGTTTTGACCACGGCACACTGGCTGCATGTCACGATGAAGTGAGCCGTGAACACGGTACAATGGCTGCTTTCCACAGAGGTTCGTAGTCAACACGGCACATTGGCTGTATTTAACGATTATGTGCGTTTTGACCACGGCACACTGGCTGCATGTCACGATGAAGTGAGCCGTGAACACGGTACAATGGCTGCTTTCCACGAGGTTCGTAGTCAACACGGCACATTGGCTGTATTTGACGATGATGTGCGTTTTGACCACGGCACATTGGCTGCATGTCACGATGAAGTGAGCCGTGAACACGGTACAATGACGGCTTCCGCGAAGAGGTTGTAGTCAACACGGCACATTGGCTGTATTTAACGATTATGTGCGTTTTGACCACGGCACACTGGCTGCATGTCACGATGAAGTGAGCCGTGAACACGGTACAATGGCTGCTTCCCACGAGGTTCGTAGTCAACACGGCACATTGGCTGTATTTAACGATTATGTGCGTTTTGACCACGGCACACTGGCTGCATGTCACGATGAAGTGAGCCGTGAACACGGTACAATGACGGCTTCCGCGAAGAGGTTGTAGTCAACACGGCACATTGGCTGTATTTAGACGATTATGTGCGTTTTGACCACGGCACACTGGCTGCATGTCACGATGAAGTGAGCCGTGAACACGGTACAATGACGGCCTCCGCGAAGAGGTTGTAGTCAACACGGCACATTGGCTGTATTTGACGATGATGTGCGTTTTGACCACGGCACATTGGCTGCATGTCACGATGAAGTGAGCCGTGAACACGGTACAATGACGGCTTCCGCGAAGAGGTTGTTGTCAACACGGCACATTGGCTGTACTTAACGATTATGTGCGTTTTGACCACGGCACATTGGCTGCATGTCACGATGAAGTGAGCCGTGAACACGGTACAATGGCTGCTTTCCACGAGGTTCGTAGTCAACACGGCACATTGGCTGTATTTAACGATTATGTGCGTTTTGACCACGGCACACTGGCTGCATGTCACGATGAAGTGAGCCGTGAACACGGTACAATGGCTGCTTCCACGAAGGTTGTAGTCAACACGGCACATTGGCTGTATTTGACGATGATGTGCGTTTTGACCACGGCACACTGGCTGCATGTCACGATGAAGTGAGCCGTGAACACGGTACAATGACGGCTTCCGCAAGAGGTTGTAGTCAACACGGCACATTGGCTGTATTTGACGATTATGTGCGTTTTGACCACGGCACATTGGCTGCATGTCACGATGAAGTGAGCCGTGAACACGGTACAATGACGGCTTCCGCGAAGAGGTTGTAGTCAACACGGCACATTGGCTGTATTTAACGATTATGTGCGTTTTGACCACGGCACACTGGCTGCATGTCACGATGAAGTGAGCCGTGAACACGGTACAATGACTGCTTCCACGAGAAGGTTTGCAGTCAACACGGCACCTTGGCTGTAAGTGACGATGATGGGCGTTACGAATCAGGGTACAATGGCTGCTCACCACGAGAGATTTGCAGCCCAGATCGTTAGTACCTTTCTAGTCTCGGTTTTTTATTGGGTACACGCAATTTGTCCAACCTTTGCGTAACTTCGGTGACATTCAATGTAGTGCTTACGTCGGGGTGGTGAGGTTGATGGTCTTTCGAGAACGCAGCTGGATGTCGCCCAGAGCCATTTTCTAGGTAGCAAGCGTACACGTCCATTTTGAACTGTTTGAGGTCATTTCTGTAGTCGTAGTCACAGTGTAATCACCAAACGTGTGCCCATGAGTATGTTTGCAATTTCTAGAGCTCTCTCCTGGAGATCGATGGCTGAGTTTCATGCTTTTGAAATCAGTCTGACTTCTTTCCTATCCATCCACCTAAGCTAATTACGCCTCTCTAATTCTGCATCGCTCTCCGTTCATCCCTTCACTAAATCGCAATCCCGAGAGGCCACTCGTTGGTGTGCGCAATGCAGAAAATTAATTTTCCATAATGATATTCGTCGAGGGACGAATTGCGTGGAAAACAACTGTTCAAGATCATTCCTATGATTGATGAAAGCTACACCTGGTTGAAAAAGGTCTTACTGATACTATATGAGAAGCGGAATCTGGACGAGGACACAGGAAACCATTACGTGACTTTAGACTAATAACAATCACGTAGGGCATGTTAAACCATGCGCCGTGTCTTTTGTCAAAACATCCGCTATAAAAGTGCCTATAGCACAGAATGAACAGATAATAAAAAGTTGGTACCTGTAGAACGATAGAGTGAAGTTTTTTTTTTCGGAATTCATCAGATATTCCATCTTTTGAAGTACATGGATATTCTAAAAATCATTGATAGTTTTCTATAAAGTGGGATCGCATGGAATTAGCAGCATAATTCTCAACGAACATTCATTGTTTTCTGTTTCGCAATTACATTTATGAATTCTGTGTGCTATATGCAATTAGAGTATATCACAGCTTGAAGGATAAATATAATTGAAATGTGCATAGGCTTAAATAAAGCAGCATAGATATACTCGATATTAGTGAATGTTTTGTTTATACCTTTAGAAATGCGCATTATGGAGGCCGAATTAACGTTGTTTCTTCTAAAAAATAACATTACTAAAGTATATTCCTCAAATTTGACCATCTACTGACAATAAGATGTCAGTTATTAACGGAAAAAGTATATATTTCATTGGGGAAGCTTCAACATAGCATTCATCGGAGGCGCGCTCTACCAGCCTCTTTCGGTGGTCGTCCGAACCGCCTCGACGGCCGAAATTGGTGCCGTCCAAAAAGGGCTATAAAATTGCCTTAAGATAGAGCTATCGTAAAAGCAAATTCACTTTCAACTTATCAAGAATGGCGCGCAGGGTAAAATGCTATGAAGCGCTCGCAAGATTAATGAAGCTTGCGACGATGATACGGTTTCAGAAAGGACGGCTAGGAGATGCTCGGCCAAGTTCGAAGCTGAAGAGAACAGATTGCAGGAGCTGTCGCACTCGGACCGTCCACAGGAAATTGATCGTTAAGGTGTCCTTGGGGTTGTCGACTGGTAGCCTCACTAACGTTTTCGTCATCCGTGCGTAGGTAGCAAAAATTTGTTTGCACGACAGCTCCAGCATCGAGCAAGCATAGGCAAATTCTATGCTAAAATGTCTGTGAAAAGTGTGCAATTGATCGACAAAATTTTGCAAATTTAACTACTTCCACAGCACATATTCTGAATTGTAATTGCTGATCGTGCTTATGATAATCCTTGGTTTCCACTCGTAACCTTGCAAGGGCTTCTTCAGGTCTTCATGATGTCGTTGTCAACGATGGGTTTCTGCGACGGGTCCTCGGCTGGGTTTTCCTATTAGCTGATTCTTAAGATGGTCCTGGACTGAAATCAAAAGTAGAGGTTAGAAAATATACCGACCGCTCACGGATAACGGAGATGCCAAAATCTGATTATGAAGTGCTCAAAATTGAGCAGTATTACGGAACAAAATCGCAACTGAATTTTTCTTTACTATCTTTTTCAGGTATTCTTTTAGCTTCCAATAGTAATGTATTAACCATTTTTTCCTAACTCGATAGGTCGGTGATCTATAACTGAACGATCATCATAGCTAAAGCTTCCACTTATTTCCATGCATTTTCATTAAGATTATAAATTAGTACAACAAGTTAAGCCATATATTGTTTCTGAACAAAACGACTTCAGTCGAGACTCTGTCATTGCAAGTCAAGGAGGTTAGCAAATTCGTACCACTTATTCGACAATATGTCGCTTGTAAACATATAATAAATGAATAAGTATTAAATTCAAAACTTTATTTCAAGTGTTTTTCTTAAGACCGGCGCTCAAAATTTCAACAAATCTCATAATTATTATTTTGTAATCACATGTCATGTGGTCTGTTAATGGGCTCTTGGACAGCCCAACACACGTTTTTCGGCCTTGTAGCTTGGTCGATCGTGCCAAGTCTCTTCGTCTTTAGCCGCGTTCTCCTGTTGTAAAGCGGTAGTTGACGATGAACGATTTACACAAGTGAAAAGCCACAAGATCGGCAAATTTCGACACTCGATTGCTCTTACTGTTATTTTTGTGATATCATGCTTTTCATTTCGAATGTTTTATCGAGACCACGCTCAAATTTCAACATATCTCATAATCATTATTTGGTTGGTTTAACCGCAACCGGTTTATTTGTGATGCGGTGCGACCGTATGAGATATGGTGTGTCGATGATTTGGACTCAAAGCTTTCACAGATCGGAACTGCTGAGCATATCATGTATTTGTGATCTAGAAATAAGCATGGAAAGGAAACAATATCACTGTGAGACCAACTCTATTCAGCTTGTTCGATATTTGTTAATGTTATGGCAGTGTTTCAATAATGCTGAGTGATATGTAAAACTTTTAATATCCGGTGAAATTCGAATCCGCTTTTCACTCTTTTCAGGAGCACGTGCTAAACTGCTACACTACCGGGACTGCTATAACAATTCCTGTCACTACTGCAGTTCATTACTTCTGCTTCGCGTCCTTTGCTTTGTATACTTTCAAGGAAAATGGTGATAGGGGTTAAGGTGAGATGACATAACACACTTATATTTTCGGTCACACCACATTTGCATGTATCCTGTAAATTGACTCTGAAATCAGTGGCGTTTCAGTGGAATACTATATCTACCGTCTGCTGTGGATGGCGAGGAATGGCGACGTCAAACATTTTGTGTTGTACTATTGGCTTGGCCTTATTTGTAAACGCTAGATCACTTAACCCACCTGGTGGTGTGCTTCAGAGTACGCGGATAGGAAGGGGAGCCCATTACATTTTGATGGTATGTGCTTCTACTGTCTCAGTCAGGAGTCGGAACCCTGCTCCAAATTGAGAGACTTGTCCATGTGTGGTACACAAACACTCATGGACGGAATTCAAAAAAAAGTAAAGGAATGGCAATTTCGACGAGATAGCTCAAACCTACTAGGACGACGATAATTAGACCTATCTATCCGGGAGAGAGTTCTCATCTGCCCGAAGACTCCAACAAAAAATTGCAATAAATCACAAGCACTTTTGGAGATTTTGTCCGATACCATGGGTTCACACAAGTGCATAGTTTGCCGTCCAGAACCCTTTGAGCAGGCCGGCATCTCATCTTTAGATTTTTTAATTTTTATTTCATGCATCTTCGCAGTGTGTTTTTCACTGTGCAAATCTCAGTATTTCTAGCATTCGGTTCGCATTTTCATCTTCTTCTTGAATCTTAGAATACTAGTCGAGCGCCTCTTCTTGCAATCTCGAAGACACCCTGGTTGTGGAGTTCCATAGGGCGTTCGCTATTTACCTGTCACAGAGTGTTGAAATGTAGGTTCGGCACCATGCACGCCGTGACGAGCAGCACAACCACTCAGCTATGGCTCCTCACGGAGTCTTCAGGCATTGCTGCTTGGTACTTTTCGCTTATAAATGAACCAATGGATCTTCGGTCTCATTCACTTTGCAAGAAGTTCTCAGTGGAGTCTTAGTAATCATCCAAAACATTAAATCTCTGTCTACAGCCCTACGTGGCCAGTTTTTTGGAGAGGTCTTTATTCTAAGTGAAATCAAAATTGAAATCATGTTTTGCATCAACGGCGCTCCTTCATTTTGATCATGCGTGTATTTTCTTTGAAAGCACGAAAAGCATATAAACATGTGGAGAAAACTTAGTAGTGAATAAGTCAAGTCTTCAAATTTACTTGGTTATGCGGAATTTCCATGCAAAAGCACACTATAAACTCGGATTCCTAACTCTGTTTGGTTAATTTGAGTTTTCGAATACATCTAATGATTATTATCTAGGCCAACATGTCATATGTTCTGTTTAATGGGCTCTTGTATAGACCGATACACGTGTTTCGGGCCATGTAGCCTCATCAGTCGGACAGACCCTTCGTCCTTAGTCAATTCTCTCGGGGTCCATACTCCCCTCTCAAATAGGTAGGCGACGACGAACGATTTACATAGTCGCCTTCAAGTAAAAAATCACAAGATCGGTGATTTTCCGTCGGCTAAAGACGAAGGGACTACCCGACTGACGAGGCTGCAAGGCCGAAGCACGTGCATCGGACTGTACATGAGCCCATTAACAGAACACATGACATGTTGGCCCAAATAATAATTATGAGATTTGTTGAAATTTGAGCGTGGTCTTAATAAACACTGGAAATAAAAGTTTTGAAAATGATATTTATTATATGTTTGCAAGCGACATGTTTGTCGATTAAGTGGTAGGAATTTGCTAACCTCCTTGATTTGCAATGACAGCGTCTCGATTGACGTCGTTTTGTTTAGAAACAATATATGGCTTAACTTGTTGGTACTAATTTATAATCATAATGAAAACGCATGGAATAAATTGAAGCTTTTCCTATGATGATCGTTCAGTTATAGATGACCGACCTAATCTAGTTAGGAAAGATGGTTAATACATTGCTATTGGAAGCTAAAAGAATACCTGAATAAGATAGCAAAGAAAATTTAGTTGCGATTTTGTTCTGTAATACTGCTTAATTTTGAACGCTTCATAATCAGATTTTGGCTTCTCCGTTATCGGTGAGCGGTCGGTTATTTTCTACCTCTGCTCATGATTTCGGTCTAGGACCATCTAAGAATCAGTTAATAGGAAGCCCATCCAAGGACCTGTCTCCGAAGCCCATCTTTAACAACGACATTATGAAGAGCTAAAGAAGCCCTTGCAAGGTTACGCCTGGAAACCAAGGATTATCATAAGCACGATCAGCAAGGTACAATTCGGATTATGTGCTGTGGTTCGCACAAATAGTGAAGACGGACCATTTAAATATCTAGGTAAGTAAGCATCATAATCAGGTACAAGACACATGGTACTTGATTTTCATATGGTCTGACTTTTTCTCCCTTGGCGACCAGTACTCATTGGTATCAATGTAGTATAAAAAATCCATATCAGTCTCAAAAAACCTCTGCCCATCAAAATTCTATGTGGGATAGCCAGCAACGAATATCTAGTAATTATCATATTTGCCCTAATCAAGCTTTATTATTGAAAAATTTGTTGCATCCTCTGAGCTCGAATTGGGCAGTCGATGAAAGGAATGAAGTCTAAACATTAGGCCTCTCATACGTTTTCGCACTAAAGCGATAAATACCAAATTTATCAGTCGGAAGTAGTTAAATTTGCATAATTTTGTCGATCAATTGCACACTTTATCAAAGACATTTTGGTATAGAATTTGTCTACACTTGCTCGACGCTGGAGCTGTCTTGGAAACAAGTTCTTGCTACTTATTCACGAATGACGCGTAGGAGAAAGAGTTAGTGAGGCTATAAGTCGACCACCTCAAAGACAGCTTGACGATCAGTTTCCTGTGGACGGTCCGAGTGCGACTGCTCCTGCAGTGTGTTCTTTCCAGCTTCGAACTTGGCCGAGCATCTCCTAGCCGTTCTTTCTGAAACCGTATCATCGTCGCAAGCTTCATTAATCTTGCGAGCGCTTCACTAGCATTTTACCCTGCGCGCCATTCTTGCATAAGTTGAAAGTGTTTGCTTCTACGATAGCTCTATCTTAAGGCAATTATAGCCCTTTTTGGACGGCACCATTTTCGGGCGTCGAGCGTGTTCGGACGACCATGAAAAGAGGCTGGAAGAGCGCGCTCCGCTGAATGCTATGTTGAAGTTTCCTAATGAAATATATACTTTTTTCGTCAATAACCGACATCTTTTTGTCAGTAGATGGTCACATTTGAGGAGTAGACGTTGGAAAGGTAATTTTTGAGATGAAACAACGTTAATTCGGCCTTCATAAAGCGCATTCTGAAGGTATAAACAAAACATTTAAAAAATAATAAAAACTATTATCGAGTATGTCTATACTGTTTTATTAAAGCCTATGCACATTTCGATGATATTTATCCTTTAGGTTTTGATATACTCTTATTGCATATAGCACACAGAATTTATATTTGTGATTGGGAAATAGAAAACAGTTAATGTTCGTTGAGAATTATGCTGCTAATTTCATGCGATCCCACTTCATAGAAAACTATCAATGATTTTCAGAATATCCGTGGACTTCAGAAGATGGAATCTCCGATGAATTCCGAAAAAAACTTTGTTTCTATCGTTCTACGGGTACCAACTTTTTATTATCTGTTCATTCTGTGCTATGGGCACTTTTATCGCGGATGTTTTGACAAAAGACACGGCGCATGATTTAACATGCTCTACGTGATTGCTATTAGTCAAATGTCACGTAATAGTTTCCTGTGCCTCGTACGGATTCTGCTTCTCAAGGAATTTCAGTAAGACCTTTTACAGCCAGGTGTAACCTTTCATCAGTCACCGGAATGGTCCTGGACAGTTGTTTTCCATGCAACTCATCCTCGACCAATATGATTATGACCAATTTATTTACTGCATCGCGTACATCAATGAGTGGCCTCTCGGAATAGTGATTTAGTGACGGGATGAATGACGAGCGATGCAGAACCAGAATGGCGTACTAAGCTTAGGTACATGGATAGGAAGGAAGTCACATTGATTTCAACAGCACTTGACTCAGTCATCGATCTCCAGGAGAGAGTTCCAGAAATTGCAAACATACTCATGGCCAACGTTTGGTGATTCCACTGTGACTACGACTACAGAATTGACCTCAAACAGTTCAAAATGGACGTGTACGCTTACTACCTAGAAAGCGGTTCTGGGCGACATTCAGCTGCATTCTGAAACATAATCAACCTCACCACCCCGACGTAAGCACTATATTGAATATCACCGAAAGTACGCAAAGGTTGGACAACATGCGTGCACCGAATAAAAAACCGAAACTAGAAAAGTTTTTCCGATCTGTAGCCAATGTAAGAAGAACATCTGCTTGAAGTGTTTTTATACTTCTCACCAACCGTGTACTCCTAAACAGGCAAGATGATTCACCTAAGGATTGTAAATTCGAGGTATGAAATTCATTTTGTATATTATAGATTGACATCGCTCAAAAATAGGTTGCTTGAGGGTATAAGAAATTGAATTTATTAAGATGTCCAAATCTGACAATGTTTGCAAAATATACAGATGCACATATCGTACCAGGTTGTATAAGACGAAAACTTTGACCAGTGTTCATTTTTACAGCCGTATTTATTTTATGTTGCTGCTATTAATGACTGATTGTTGAATGAATATGTTAACTAAACATTCATACTATCAACGTTATGTAAAATGTGGCCTAAAAACATACATTTTCTCAAAAAAATTGAATATACGTTTTCCCACGAGTGCAGCATTCGTATTGAAAAGTAAGGATTTATAAGACCCTAACGCTCTTCTCGCTGAAGTAACTTATATGGGAGGCCGTCTAATAATAATCCATTAACTATATCCCAGCGTGAGGTTTTCTCAGGACAGTTGATCACTATATAAACACCAATAAATCCGCTGTAAAGTTGAAAGGACAGGTTGACCCCTTCGAAAGCAATGCTATCTTCTTTTTACTAGTAACACAAGCAGAATGCTGTTAAAGGCCAAAAATGATAGTAGAATCTCTATTTTTCGACCTACTGAATGACTGTAGATAATCTATGGGGAACATGTCTTTTCTAGAACAAACCATGGATTCACGAGAGCATTCCTTAAAATGCGTTTCCATGCGACAGGAATTGTATCCAACAAGGATTTTCTGAACAATTGGGCGAATATTTCTGCAGAGTACTTTCAGTGCCAATCTATTTCTTAGCGCAGTTTTCTAAGAATTAAAATATTACTATGTTATACCAGAACGAAAATTTGCTGTGAAGTTGAAAAAATGAATTCCGATTGCAGAAAATATCTTTATTGTGCTACTACACGTGCCTGTCTCGTCCTACCGGGACTCATCAGTGGCACCGTCCTTAGTCCAATCGATCGCCTAAGGCTACGCTCCTCTATGAAGGAATCAACGTCGAGTAATAAGTTACTTCAAGTCAGATGATGGAATTACCTGACATTGTAGTGACCGCAGTCGAGCTTGTGGCTTTTAAAGTGGATCTACCTCACTATTCTACCGCTTTTTCATAGATCTTGCTTCAAAAAAATATCTAATCAAAGTCTATGAGCAAGGTTTACAAAGAGAGCGAACGAATGAATAGGTATCATCTCTATTCATTACTGAAATGTAATATGAGAATGTCCTCACATAATACACTTGGTATGAAATCAGACTTTTCCAAGCTATGTATTGTTCACAAAAATATCATAATATAAGAAAAAATATTCACCAAAAGCTAGAAATCTGTTTCTTTAGCAAGGGTGTGCTTTTCTCCTTTGAATTATGCAAGGTTCTGGTAGGCATTGTCGTTGATTTCACTGAAACGTTCATAAAAAGACTTCTCAGTGATATTGCACCATTTATTGAGGATATTATTTTCCTGAAGACTTTGATCAAATCTGAAATTGCCCACCAATCTTCGTAGCTGCCCGAACGGGGAACCTGGCTGAGGTTCAAAACAACTCTCACCGTCCGCAAACGTATAGGTAAGTTGTACACCAAAATGCTCTCAAGAAGATGAGCAAACTGATGGTGTTATTAAGCATCTTAAATGCTTCTGGTTGATAAATTGGGTGTTTATTGATCTAGTGATAAAATTTATAGGGAGATCTAATAGTCTGTGGGCATTGTAGGCATGTTCTTCGGTTTGCTAAGGATTCTAGGCATGTACTTCATATATCTCATCCTCAAAATCCATAATAGCGGGATTTAACCAGTAAAGACTACACATAATCACCATGTTAAGATAAATGTCGATCTCATTCAAGCGTTTAATCAAACTAAGATACATCTGATTACGGAATGCACCGTCGCTTTACTTGTCGTAGTACTTATCTGCTTTCTATTAAGACCAAAGCTTCTTGTTGATGTTTCAAAAAGCTTCGAGTCAGACGCTATACTTCGTATGACTGTCGAAATTCACACGCTGCAAGTTGAGCTAAGCTCATGGCAGCTGATCTTTCTCACGTACGTGTTATATGTACCCTTCACCAACATATCCCTGTGGCTTCACGAACAAACTTTTCTGTATGTGTATTTTCCTTGGTTTTTCTTCGGTATATCAGGTGAAAGGAGCAACCTCTTTATGTGAACCTCTCTAGGACGAAGTAATGACTGGTAAGAAAATAAGTGTTGTGTAAAATCACGGCCCACTGTTGTGTTTTTCATATTCAAGACCATTTGACTCGTTTGAAACTAATTGTCAAGCTTCTATAGCCTTTCTTTAGATGGGCTCTTTCGTCGTTCGACGAGATGTGTGGGGATGAGCAGTATATAGTCACGCCATATCAGGAAGTCGACCTTCTGGACCGCTCTCTTACAAGCCCCCATGCCAAGGCACTTTAGCTTGGAGGCTTGAAGACTTAAGGAAAACGTCTCAACCCGGGATTCTATGACGATTGACGAGAAACGAATTTTCAGGCAGCACACTAAACAACACGTAAATATTCTAGAGCTTCATTGGAGATGAATGAAAGAAACGAATCGAATGCTAGAAATGCCGAGATTGCAGTATATGTGTGGGTGATCACTGTTAAAAGTCTGTTTTTTTTGAGGAAATTCTCTATCTGTACTAATTACCCTTGCCTATATTTGATATTTCTCTGCCCATTATCGTCGGAAACTCCCCTATCCGCCACTTCGATGAACACATAAAAGGTCTCACTAACACTATCTGCTCACAATTGCCGAGGTTCGGTGACCTTATGATTCATTCAGTGACCGACTGTTCTCCTCCAAAGGCAGACTTCCAGGTATGAACAAAGTAGTATTCCTTCATCGCATGTTCCTTCAACTTTTTATTACTAAATAGTCTTCGAGATTCCAAACAGTACGCTGTATCTCAAAATCGATTCTCATTGAACTTTGACAAGTATAATGAATTTTTGTCCTTGACGTCTTGAGCTATTTCTACTAGCTGAGTAGTCTTGAAAAAAGTGCATTGTTTATTCGCTTCCCGATTCGGAAAATAAATCCTGATGCGGGTACTGAAATTCCTGTGATGGTTTACAATTTGTCACAACGGCGAGGGAATAGTGTATCGTCGTTGTCATGGTTGGAGCAGGAACAGTTGCGATGCAACCAAATGGTCAAGCAGATGAATAACAAAATCAAAACTGTATAGTGTTGATAGGTATTTTGAGTTTCGTTTGAATTCTCGCATTAAGCATTTTTCTTTCCCTATATTCATTTTCCTCTTTAGTACGGCGCACGATTATGTGGTTGCATGCTCACTGTTCCTCCATCAAGGTTGATTGTGCTAAAGCAAGGGTTTTATGAATGCACAAGTATCCAAAATTGATGAACTTTAGGATTCAGTGTTTGCCTTACATTTGAGCTGACGGTTCGGCTCGGATTTTGCTGTGCGCTTCTAATTTAGGCTTTGTTTCACATTCAAAATCAACTCAGTGACTATGGGAATAACCTTCCTGTTGAACTCTATTGTTCCACTTCAACCTCTCACCTTCGTAATATTAATTTCTCACTATTTCCGTGGAAAATGTCGGACAGTGCAATGGTGGCTATCGCTTGTTTCTTGTTTGTTTCTTAACGTTTGAAATGCTACACGAAATCCTATTACTATCAAATTTGGATATCAGCAAATGTAATCCTATCGAATACTTTCCTTGAGCGTTGTGTGCTTGGGAGTAGTGTAAAGCGCATGCAACGTATATGCTTATAATTTTTCCTTTCTCTTCATACTGCTCTTTATTTTATACATCTTTGCTAACTACGTTGCTATTCGCGTTCCTGTGTATGTAATGTACGCCAATTGAAGGTTTTTTGAGTTGTCTGTTACAGAAGTCCTTAAATCGAATATCTGACTTTTCTCAAGTGAATAAATAAAATTCACAAAATGAGTGAGCTCCAAGACTTAATGTGGACTCATTTAGTGATAGTTCTATAGTACATGAAGTCGCTCGAGCAAACAGTTTTTCTCCTGCAGTAACCGTATCTCTTGTGTCTTGAACAAAGATTTCAATGGAGGAACATAAGATATGAGGAAATCAATATTTAATTAACGTGACTGATAGAAAAATAATACAGTTCCAAGGTCTCAAATGTTTACTCTATTTTGTACCATAAGATTCGCCTTTCCACTTTTTCTTCAACTGCCGATAAGTCCAGGATTTGTTGTTACCCTAATTAATCTAAATCACAATGCGACAGATCTCCAGCAGGTTGACAATCTTTACAGATTCACGCCCAACCAACACTCAAGATAAAAGGGCAATTGTTAGCAGAGCTGTAGACAAAGTAGAGGAAGGGCTTTTGAGACTTACACGACATCTAGGAACTGATTATGTGAGTTTTCACGTTCATTTTAAACGTTTTTCCGCAACATGAATACCAAGGAGATATCGTCATTCTTGCATAGGTGACTTCAAAGGCGTTTAAGCACCTTCTCAGAATAGCATAAATGAAAGGGGCGGTCTTTTTTTATGCTCGACACGCTTTGCATTCTTTTCGCTGCCTTACTGATTACCACCATGCCGTCGTTATCATTTAAGATAACTAGGCAATCGCTGTACATTCAAAAATTTTATCAAAAACTTCTATTCAACCTTTTTAACACTTATGTAATATCGATTTTTTTGAAGTTCTCTAACTTATAATGATATCTCTTGATGAGCAGAAAAAAATGGCTGACATCTAATTCTTTTGAATTTTCACTTATTCACCATTGTGTCTTGTAGCTTATTGAATATTATTCTATTCTGAACGCGACCAGAATTCCAACTATTGTCTTCTAGATTGGTGCGCATAATTATCATCCAACGTATTTATGTTTATTAGAGCTCATTTTTTCATGTGTGTTTTAAATTTTCCTCGATACACAACAAACACTTGAAGAGTGAAGGAAATTTACAAGGTGAAGCCGGCTTTTAAGAATTCTGTTGAGTGTTCTTCCTTAACTATACATTTATCGCGTTCGTATGATTTCAATATCTTGCTGTGGTATCATCTTATCGCAAATGTACAACTTCCAAGAGCTATAATTATTTGAGCATTATATGGCACCAATAAGCAAATTTACTCTTGCTAATTGTTTTTCGTAAATAGTACGTACTAAAATATTAAGAAGTATCTTCTTCTTGTTGCATATTGTCTGCTTAATTTTCTTTCATCTTTTTTCTGAACCGTGCTAAGTTAGTGCGTCGATGATGCAGCGGTTCAGCACAAGCACCTGGAAAGAGTGAGATCTGGGTTCGAATCCCGGCTGTCGCAAATGTTTTTGCACGCCACTCTGCATTTTAAGTTAGTGTTGTTCATAGAAAGATGTTTGATAATGAGATACTAATGACAGTGATAGTGAATTATGAAACCTATACAAAGTCATCACGGAATAATCTCTGGAAACAACACAGTTCAAACTGTCTCCCAAACCGCCATTTTCTGAAAAATTCTCTCGAGATTGATTATAACTTGTTCAAAATTAGTGGTTGACATTTTGGCTACTTCACCATCCTCAGAGCCGTTCAAATAGTTATATGTGAAAGTTTCGGGTGTATTGTCACACTGACTGAATCATTCTATTGCGTCCTTCATACATAGTGTGTGAAAACTTAGCGGTAACCATTTCACATAATCAATAAAAGGCTCTGAGGAAGATGAAATCGCCGAAACGTTAGCCATCGTTTTGAAGATATACTAATCTCGAACGAATTCTGAGAGGAATAGTTTATGAGATAATTTACATTTCCCGATACAATTCGGTATCGCAATGTATTTTTCAGCTCTTTGATTGAAGACAAGGCCTTTCCGATTTCTATAGAATTTTAGTAATCATTCAGTAAATTAAATCTTGGTTATTTTGACACTGCACTTTGTTTCTTCCCTCGTATTTCGTCATATGAGTGGAAATAAACTTGATTTTTACATCCAGCGCTCGCTATCGCTCGTATTCTCGTTATATGTTTGAGAATTTTCCTCCGTTCCGCATAGCTTTCTAGGCTTTTCGTCTTAGATTTGTAGAAAAAACTCTGTTCATCGTTCTATGAGCTTGGGCTCTTATTTTCGTCTCAACTTACCACATGAGCGCTCGAACGATGTCTTTGAAGTTTTTTTATAGCGAAACACAGATGGGCAGATCATATATTAAGAAGTACGGACGACAGATGGAAGAGAAGAACTGTAGAGTAGATTTTACGACAATATACGCGTCCTCGAGGACGACCACCTACACGTTGGGCGGACGTGTTCGGTTGAAAAAATTAAGCAGCTGTACTTGCAGCTGCCAATATTTTTCAGATCGCGGTATGACACTCGCAGCAGCCGTCATGCTCAAATTAGACCATAGTCATGGACGACTGTGGCGCAACAAAGGGACGATTGGAATATGTGCTGGGGTCCGCACAAATAATGAAGAGGGACCGTTCAAGATGTCCCAGAAGAAACTACCAAATGAACTCGCTACTAAACCTAAGCCTAAGCCTAAGCGGCTTAAGCCTCCTGTGCGAAACGTGATCTAATCTTCTTTTCCCTCCTTCCGGGATGTTTTTAAGAATTAGACTTCAAAACACCTAAATTTATACCATAGATAGCTGCTAAAAGTCTATTAAGAGACTAACCACAAACTCCAGCCGAGCAAAAAAAGTTATGTCAACTGTGAAAAGTGATCTTGGTTCTTACTGATTGTAAAGGAACAAATGAAAAATCGATCTCATTCGCCTAAGGAGAATTTTTCATAGGAGTGTCGGTAACCATCCGAAAGCTGACACTTGTAGCTAGAGCTCCACGCCGCCGGTTTTTCCGAACACCCCCTTATAACATTGTAATCTTCACAATGATATCATCTTTCATAAAACCACATTTTCTTCTCTTATCTCGCCTATATGTCGCCGGACAAAGCTCCCTCCTCAGAGTGCTAATACTCAAAGTGTAGCATAAAGCACAAGTTTCAAAGAACTTATAAATGTGTTTGCTTTTTACAAAGCTTTTTTGATCTTATCTTCTGTGTTCTTTGATCTGTGCTTTAAACCTCGCTGTACAGATCTCTTTTTTCAGACTACTAGTAATCATCTGATCTGATAGTGTAATGTCTTCTGATTCTAGCAAGGTGCCTATTTTCTGGAAATACGGTTTATCAGAGAAAACAAGATCAAGTTTTAGATTTTTAGTGACGTTGTGTTCAGGCTAATCAACAGGGCAAAGGCCATGGTAGGGGGCGTGGCAATGCGGTGTGACGCGGGTGAACGATATTTTATTATTCCATTGGGAATTTTCTCTACGTTTTGAAAGAAACTGTAGGTAAAACGACTGACTATGATGCTACGAAGATTTCTCTACTTATTAATGTGCTTTTTTCCGGCGATTTATACGTGTGAGAAATAAGAAGGCAAAAGGCGAGTGTGAAATATAAGTTTGATGTGGATGATCCAGCGGTATGAATGGGTGTTATGAAAGATCGACGGCGTCCTGCGGTAACCCCAGGTCTCAGCTTTGAGTGGCTATTAGCACTCCTATGAAAAGTCCCTCTCTAGCGAATAAGATCGGTTTTTTTATATGTTCTCTCCTAATCAGAAAGAACCGTGATCGCATTTGCGCTGCTAGAACGAACTAGGAAGGCCTTTACGAAAAAGAAGCACACATTCAAAATCTCCGAGATTTAAGCTATCGAATGAATCTTGACAATCCGAAGAAAGCAAAGAAGGCCGTGTCTTCAAAGGGTAGAAAAGTCGCTCGCGATGAAGGAATCATTGCTAAGTGGAGCGCTATAATGCATACCGAAGATGAAACGTTATAACTATGGTTGGAAAGAAAGTATAAGGTACTTGCAAGAAATTGAAAATTTATGCACGAATTTGAACAAAAGCAGTAATAACTATTCTTTCAAAAAAAAAAACGCCATCGTTTATTTACGACTTCCAGCCATTTGTCCCTCAAGTTTCGGATCTCCTCGGATTTGCTTCGCGAGCACTTGACAATGGTTCACCTTTCCAAAACACCATTCAAATCTTCGTTGTTCAACTTTCTTGGACTTCCTGAACGAGACTTGTTTTGAGGTCAAAATCTCCGACATTAAAGCGTTGAAACCAGCGTCCAGCAGCAGATAGACTTGTTGTGCCCTCCGCTTCAACTTAGTTGTTGCATTGAGTGTAGCTTGCTGTTAAAAACCTTTTCTCCAATAATGACACAATGAAACAGATTCGATTGTACCGTTAAGGATGACGGAGGCTTGTCACAAAATCAAAACAAAGACGAATAAAAACTAGGCCTTTCAGTGGGAAAATCCCACATAAGAAACTGTAATATTTCGATATACACGGGAGTTATCTCATGCTTACTGAAGTCCCCCAGAGCTTTCTTTTCAATCTCATATTATTTCCACTGCTACAGCGAAACAGTCTTTTCAGAAACCAAACACAGTGATGAGATCGCTATCACGTGAGCCACCGAATGGTTACTAAAAGCCTAGGAAAACACTCTGATCAGAATAAACCACGCCAAGTGTGTAATTTAATTTGTTCCTTTTGTACAGCGCAATAAAAAGTTTTTTTTTCGCAAATTTAGCACAGTACTGAAGCTACCGTTTTTAGCTATCGAATGGTTTTCAGAAGTTTAGGCGAAAAAACTTGGGAAAACTCAGCAAAAATGCGCCGAGTGTGAAACATAAAATCATTTTCGCTGCCATAATCCACTAAGAATGCCTTTACAGAAATGAAGTACAGTACTGAGATTGCCCAAAATCAAAGCTATCGAATGATTACTGAACTGTTGAGAGGAAATGCTCTGTCGTTAAAAACGTTGAAAATGGATTAAAATAACCGAATTCATCCCATTTTCCATATCATGATCTAGTGAGAGTCGGTCTTTTGATTTATTACAACACAGTACAGATTGCCTGATAATCATTTTTTGAACCATGCAAGTGGTCCAGTATAGGGCGACTTATAGAGCCCGATACACGTGACTTCGGCCCTTAAAGCCCCGTCAGTCGACCAGTACCCTTCGTCTTCATTTTAACCAGTCCTGATCGAGCGATCTGTCGGAGGACCGTAATCCTTCATAAATTTGGCGAAGACGAACGTTTTACACGTATCATTGAGTGAAAATATATTTAAGTGGCAGTGTTTACACTTGATTGCTCTTGACTGGTATCGTTAAATATGTCATAGCTTTCGTTTCGAGTGTTTTCTCAAGACTACTCTCAACTTTCAATATGCCTGACGATCATATTTTGATACATGCATGTGGTCTGTTACAGAGCAAACTATAGAGCCCAATACACGTGCTTCGGCCTTCACGGCCTCGTCAGTCGGGCAGTATCCTTCGTCTTTAGCCAATCATTTCGGGTGTGAACCAAAAAGGTATAATGTTTAGTGATACTTCACTCAGTGGCACGTATAAAATGTTCGTCTTTGCCAGCTTTATGTAGGGGTTGGGCTCCTCAGAGATGATTGGCTAAAGACGAATGGTACTACGCGACTGATGAGGATAAGTCCGAAACACGTATATCGGGCTCTATAAGTCGCCCTATAGCAGACAACATGCATAGCTCAAATAATGATTATCAGGCATATTGAAAGTTGAGCGTGGTCTTCAAAAACTCTCAAAACGAAAAACAATACCGATTTTTTCGAAGAAAATGTCTTTCTGATTTCCTCCTGTCTCGCTAAACAAGAATAATTTGTGTTGTGTTGATAGTAGAAATCGAGGATCGTCGTGATCTTGACATTCTTGGAGAGTGTAGTTAGTAGTATAATTCTGTTGATTAGCACGTTTGTTTGTTGTTTTGAAATGGAAAAAAATAAAGGTTCTTGATGCGTTGTAGTTAATTTATCATATTTCTTTTATAGTAGAAATAGTATAGGCAGTAGTTGTCTTTGATGTCAGAGGTCAGTTTCTACTGAGCTATCTCTTGTTCATCTATGACTAAAGATTCTCTAAGAAAAATTATTCGTAGTGGACATAGAGCCAATGAAAACCGCTGTATCATTTCATTTGATATCCCATATTCGTCGAATACTTAGATGTTTGAGGGCGACTTCTCCAGTGATAATGACGACCGTAACGAATCGACTTTGTTGGAGTCTGGTGATATCGTCTATCGATGCATTAATGTGCCTGTTTTGCGCTTCATTTCACACCTCCACACCGTCATGGCAAAACATTATCGTACAATTTACACAATTTTCCATTTTCACAAGGTCGGTGAATTTTAGCATAAAAATGAAATCATATAACTAACCACTATTATTAATTTGGTTATCTAAATTTGTTTAACCTGCTCTCTGTTTCTTATTATATAATCGGCAGTGAACAATTTCTGATTGCTGTAGTCGTGCCTTTTATAGACGCCACGTTGCCCATTCCGCCATGTTTTTGCAGCCGCGCCAATTTTTTACTTTACTTTGCGCCCCGTAAATCGGATTTTCTTCGTGTTTTTTGAAATATTTCGCACCTATTCCAATTCTACGTATGGTCCATATTTTTCTATACACTTCTCAGTACTTTTGGAAAATGTACAACTTTTGTGAGCGACGACGAAACACTCAACCGTACAAAAGCACACTAGCAGTTATCATATCTTGATTTAATTCAATTTTAATACGCAGAATTCTTATGTCTAGTCATAAGTAATCTGAAAATATACTATCTGACATAATTTTCAACGACAGAACTCGATGTAAAATTGAACTTCAAAAATGCTGACAGAGAGGCACAGCTTAGAACCTGATCTTTCCTTGTCTTGGAGTCAAACCGCCACTAAGATTTTCCGAGGCAGCGCGCTTCCGAACAGTACCATCAATCTCTCAGCACTGTTTCTGACCCTTTTGATGTGGCAATCAGCAATCATGCGTCAGCAAGATGTATCTCGGAAACACGAATCAGCAATCAAGCTCAGTTAAGCTGAAGTCATGGTTAAAGTCACATTTTCAACTTTTTTATTCGGTGCCAAATCTAAGCACCACTTTCCATGTTCTCCTTCTATCTCAGAATAGTGGCCATTTAGCTTTTACTTTTGATATCCTCATATCTTATACCATACTTGGAAGTAACCATACCACATAAACATCTGGAAGGAAATATATAAATCTTTTCAAAACTTTGACTTTCTACAAACCTCGGCAATATTGATTGATATACAAAAATCGGGAAAACTTATCTTGGTTAACTGACGCGAGGTTGGTTAAATAGTCGTAGTAGTGATTCGGCCGACGTTTCAGCAATCCGCCTTCTTTAAAGTGTGGACGTATGTGTTACTAGTCTATTTATAGGCACGAGGTTGGTGATAATAGTGAAAATAGCAGTTCGATGGTTCACATCTTGCCCACTTTTACCTCAGAACGTGAACATTTGTTGTGATTGACTATTTCTATACTGAAAGGTATCAGTAGCCTAACACAATATACGTTCAGGCGGCACCTCCCCATTGTGAGGCGACAAATGAAAAAACCATTCTCATTCGCTGGACAGCAATTTTTCAAGGGAGTTTTACTAATCATTGGAAAGCTTGGATATCTGATTACAACCCCACGTTGCTAGATTTCAAAAACATCTTTTTCCACCGTTGTAAACCCACACAAAACTATGTCTCAGAGGCGCATATTTCTCACCGTTCAGAGCTTTTTCTATGGACTATCAGCAATAGTTTTATAACGTAACTTTTCTCATTTCAACGCTGTGCTTATATCCTAGAAAGACCGTCTCTTTGAAATGCAGCAGGCGACATAAATTGAATTCCCAGTTTGTGACCAAGGTGGATTTTGGCCAATTCACGTGCGCCCGATTGAGGGGACCGATAGACCTTGCATTGATCATGTAGCTGTCCGAGCCAGGCGCAAGTGATTTGGCCAAAGTCCACCTTGGTCTCAGATGAGAATCGACTTATGTTATCTGCTGAGTTCCAGAGTAACACGGTCTTTTCAGGACATATGCACAGCCTATGTGTTCTCCTTCCGGTGATCTCCAACTGAATCATTCAGTGGAGCACTGAGTATGTTGAGAGCGATTTTGTGCTTGATGCGATTGACATCTAGATGGTGATTTTTTCTAAAGGAGTGATGAAGGCGGTTGACCGATTGGACTGCGGACAATTTGACCTTTCCAGGCTCTGAAGAGGGCGAACTGCCGAAACGTCAGCTGTCAAATAAAGTTTAATGTAATATCTCGTGTTTGGCTTAAAGAAGGAACAGGAACATATTGAAGCATGCCGAGGTTATTAGAGAGTCGGTCCTCGGAATTGTTATAAGCGCAGCGCTAGAATCAGAAACGAGTACATATCGAATGATTACTAGTAGTCCAAAGAAAGAGCTTTATTATGCGAGAAATATGCGCGTCTGAGACATAGTTTTTTGTGGAGATGACGGTGTTATAGAAGTGTGTTTTGAAAACCGGCCATATGGGCTCTAGGTGAGATGTCAGCTTTGGATTGGTTACCGATATTCCTACAAAAACTTCTTCTCGAGCAAATGCGGTCGAAATCTTCACTTGTCCCCTTGCAACAGAAAAAACCGAGGTATCTTTCCATGGACGACGCTTGTCATAGCACAGGACACATTAAGCTACTAAGTGACTATAAAAAGTCCTTGAAAATACTTTTTGTGCTTGAAAACATGAAGCGCCGCCATAACATGTCATCTTGATATGCCACGTCGTCGTCTATGAGTCTGAAAGCCGGTGGAAAAAAGGTGCAGGCTGGCAACTTGGTACTGTCATTCGTTGCTAGGATACCTCTGATTTCAAACACAAAAATATTGCCTATATGGTGATTGATCGTTAACAAACCGTCAACCAGCAGCGTTTTTACAGGTCTTCTTGTAGCAAATTTTGGCACATTATAAGAAAAATCGCCTAAGCATTTCATACGCATTTATTGTTTTTACGTTTTGAAATTAATAGTTTACTCAGTAAATAATGATAAGAACATTGTACGGGGGCATCAAAACAATGTTGGGTTTAGATCGAAAAAAAAGAAACGATTAGGATATCATTACCTTGATAGCGTAGTCTTGGGATTTATGAATCGCAAATATCTCAATTAATGAAAGCCTTGCATTAACTTTCGTTTCCAAATGACTAAATTCGGACCGTAGGGGTGAAGGAAATCCGCTAATCAGCTTCTTTTACTCATTATATATATATATATATATATATATATATATATATATACATCTATATGTATATGGGTATACATATATGTAAATTCATTTATCTAGTTATGTAATGTTGCTTTATTCTTTATTCTATAGTCAACATATCAATTATATCTTAATTTAGCACTGTGGATTTGTTTTTGCCCTGTCTGGTGAGGTTGATGTTATGGCTACTGCCAATTGTCTTACATAAAACCGGACGTGCTGATCATTTGCCCAGATTAAATACGGTATTTTTAAATGTAATTTGAATTGCCTTTCTTAAATACTTTTTATTGCGTAAGCAGTTATGTTGCGTTGTGTTGTAGCTTTCACTCACTTTAACAAATATCATTCAGTAAATCGTGACTGATCAATTAGTAATTCAGGTGATCGACAGCGGTTTCCTTACTCATGGATTGAAAATGAATTGCTTCGTCTCAAAATACTAGACGGAGAAGAGAGAGAGAGAGAGAGAGAGAGAAGGAGAGAGAGAAGGAGAGAGAGAGAAGGAGAGAGAGAGAGATTGGAGTAAGTCGACTCAGTTACTTGATCATGTTAAGCCACATATTCAATTACACCGAGTATTTAGGACAATTTTAATTCATAATGAATCATGAAAGAATTAAAATTGGTGCTAATGGTGCATAATGGTGCAAAAACATTTGATTGAATGAATAAAAAACCTGTTTAGTTATTGTCGGCTGGTTTAAGGTTATTTTCTGTACATCACTTCTAATGTATGCAGCAAGTCCAACCAAGTTGCTTCTTCTTACCGAAGGAATTCAGCCTGGTAAATGAATTATTTTTTAGAAAAAATCCATACTTGTGCATTTAAATCTTTTCCAAAGTGTCTTGGTTATTATACTGACGTAACACTCTATTGTAAACGTTATGCTCAAGTTTTCTGCTGACTCGTCATTTCATTTTCCAAAAATCTAGCTATATCAGATCAAATTCGCTATAAAAAATCTTCAGTTACATGTTCAGGTGTTCTTTTGTCTGTCGGTGATTACGCGTTCTTGGTATGGAATTTCGTTGCAGCTCTAATTCTGGATCTTTCTTGGAAGTATTACTTTAGCTATCCTCTGTCTAGTTATGTTCTGTTAGATAACATGGATGACGTAAGTTCACATTTATCGTTTTACTCAGTTTTCTTGACCTCGCGGTTTTTTCCACTAGTAAAACTAGTGCGTCTGGTAAACATTTTTGTATTGAGCGTCCCATAAGGGTCACTTCAAGGGCGGAATTTAGTAGTAGGAATTTTAGGGTGGATGTTTTGCATCTGTGGTTACTCTAGATCAACCTCTCAACCATAGTAACATCATTACCTATAGTTTTTCAATTGATAACTATCTAGGTAACGACCCAACTGATCGTCATTTAACTGGCCAACTGAGTAGGAATTATTAACTCATCGACAAAGACACGGTCTGTTTTTAAACCATGCCGATCATTGCGCATGTGACAACGAGAAGGAGAGCTTCTATTACCCGCGTTGTGAAACATGAATTTTTTCCAATAATCTGAGATACTGAGGAGACATTACCGTGATCAAGTGATGAAGTACTACTAAGGCACTTCTTTGAAGAGTTTTATAGTTACGAGAACTCCCATAAAAGGATAAAACTAAAGCTTACACGTAAGGGTGAGATGAGACGTCAACGGTGAAAATCGTGATGTTTCGGTTATCTCAACATTATGCCCAGTAATGAACAAGCTACAAGATTTTTGCATGGCGTTGAATAATTACATATTATATATCCAATAAGCGTAATTTGTTGGTACGCTGTGTAGATTTAAATCACAACGGCCGAAAAATCCAATGTCGAAATGGTGTAGTGCTCGCCGCTTGATTAGAAGAAAAAAAGTAAAGAAAAGAGAAGAAAAAATTTTGAAAGAGAACGTCCATATATCGAGAAATCCTATTTTCAACGAGAAAACCGCAACCCACTAATGTAGATTGGTATGCAAAAACATTTGCATCAACAAGTTTTTAGATGTCATATAACATTTGTTTCCTACTTTATCAATATTTTTATAGTCACTCATTACTATAAAAATGGCGATTATGATAGCAAGCTTGATTTCTGAAAACAAAAACATTCATACTATGTTGTACTATAGAAAAAAAAATAACATTTTGCTCACGAAGTGCGTCTTTTCAATTTAACAGATTTTTTCTATCATGTAACGAAACTTTAGATGTGAACATCCTTTAGCGCCACGAAAAGATAACTTGTTACTAAAACGATTTCTTTTAATGTATTTTTAGTCTAGACAATGCCCAGTTGTCCTAAAAATCTTAACTCTTCATCACAAATTGTGTGGAGTGGATTCGCATTCTGTGGATTGTACTCCTGTTTCCTTGCCCTCTTTACTGGAAGAGCTTTTCACTAAACTTTCAGTAATCATTCAGCAACTTAAGAAATAGAGATTTTAGTATTGTGCTTGATCATTGAAAGTACGATCTAATAACTAAAAAGAAAATTACGTTTTGCTACTGGAGTACGTTGTTCCAACTTCACAGCAGATTTTGTGGTATTACATGAATAATTGTGATTTAGAAATAATTTTTCGCTACCTGAAGATAGAAAATTACTTGAAGAACTCCCATAAAAGTACTTGAAGTGGAAAAGAACTCCTACATTTTTGAAACTTTTGCCTTTTCCAATACGAAACCACATCAATAGAATAGCACTGCATTTCCAACTCGTTTTTTTTTACAGTTCTTTCGACAGTGTTGTAAAACGATTCTTAGAAAACACATTTCCAACAATGCATAACTTTTAGTAACATCTCGCATGGAAGAATTCTTAGTAAGTAGCCGGAGTAACACAAAAAGGGTTTGCATTCTCGATTTTGAGGAGTACTTCTCTAGAAAACATGCTTATTGCTGACCTTGACGCATTATTTCCTTTGCTCAAAATAGTCAATGACAGTTTACCTTCATTCATGCGTTGCCACATATTCATTCGATAGCCTCAGATATTAGGGTTTTAGTACCACAGCTATCACTCACCTTTCATACAAATTGTTCATCTCCGCTCGAGTGCGCAAGCTTTAACCTAGCATCTGTGATGAGTGTGTTGCTTTCCATGGTGTTATTGCCGGTTCGTTACCCACCTCCTCATCGTCACTGCTTGCCAAAAAGCAATCGAACTGATTATTCTGATTTTTGTCTGCATGCAGAAGAAATATTTTACTGAGAGTTTTCTAGGTGAACCCTTTCTCATAACTTCTACGATTAGCAGTTTTGCATAGGTTGCAAAGTATTTGACCCTTTGCATAAAATTTCTTGTAACAAGTGGAGGTGGATGGAACTTCCGTGACCGAGTGTTGTAATGCTCGTCGCGGCACGCGTGGAGCCGAGCTCTACACTCCCACCCCAACTCTCTTCGATAAAACAACAGCTCCTTATAGAACCCCATAGGCATGCTATCGTTAAGTGTCTAAGTGTCTATATTTGGAGAAGGATAACCATTGAAAGCAGTTGAGAGGAAGACAAGATCTCTAATGCATTGCTGTCCTCGAAAGTCATTTGTAAGTGGTCACATTGAAGTCATTTGCTGAGGAGAAGACTGAAGGTGGTGCAGGAAATCATCTCTAGACATTCATTTTGGACTTAATACGGAAAGCTCATAAAATTAGTAAGCATGGTCGTCAACAAAGTTTGCAACGATGAATAATTTTTATCGTTTTTATATAATGGGTAAGAAAAGTGGTTAACCATATAGCAAAAGAACAGGAACTCTACAATTCTATGGATGTAGAAAATTCTAAAGTATACAAATGATTGAGAAATTACTGAAAGTTTTCGATGAGTGATATAACATACATTGAGCAGCATGTTCTTTGCCAAACTATTCCTTGTCTCGTCTGTCTATTTGTAATCACTATGATGACTTTTTTGTATTACATAGAGTGAAAGTGTGTGGAAGATGAAAGATTTATGTCGTGAATTTTGGTTTCATAATTTCAGAATGTTGATGTAAATGACTATTCAACTATTTATTTATTTGAAGTAGTCTACGAAGGTGAAATGTTGTTGACGTAATGACTAAAGAATAGGGTACTTGTCCATTACAAGGCGACAAATGAATATTCGACCCCATTCGCTGGACAACAACTTTTCATAAAAATATCACTTGTCATTCGAAAGCTTAAATGTCTGGCCAGAGCCGTACATAGCCAGTTTTTCAAAATATCTTTCTACAACAATGTAAAATTCAAAATAAAGTTATGTTTTGCATGACCACGCGTTTTTTTATACGATTATATTTCGTTGTACAAAACTCCATCTTGAGACTGCTACAATTACTACTTCGATAGCACTAGTCTCAAAGAACTCAAAAATGTGTTTATATTTGGTAAGCTCGTTTGGTAGCGCTTTAGTAGAAAGAAAAAATTTGTGTTTTGCACCTCGCCGGACAGAGCTGTTTCTTTAGACCATTAGTAATCATTCGATAGCGTAAGATTCGAGGATTCCAACACTGTGCTAATTTTCTGGAAAGACCGTTTCTCTGAATTGTAGCAGGGAAGATAAGCTGCGAATCAATTCAGATGCGCGATCATGTGTTCTTTGACCAATTCAAGGGCTGCGGGCTGAGGCGGCAAGGGGCGCTGTCGTTATCATCGACCAAATTTCTCAAATGAAAATGCAATGTTTGTTATCCAATTAGGATTTGCTTCTTCGCTTCGAGAAAATTTTAGACCAAAGTATAGCTCTGAAACTACAACAAAGTCTCTATACGGTTATGTGCCTTTCGTGCTTCCAGCGAAGTAATAGGTGAAATGCCCATGCGATGTGGAAGATAATTTTATTTTAAATTTTACAGCATTATGGAAGGATCATTGATTAGGAAACCGGCCACATAAGGCTTTAGTCAGCCATCTAAGCTTTCGAATGGTGACTAACACTCCGACGAAAAGTTCTCGTCCAGCAAATGTTCTCGATTATTCATATTTAGCCATAGAACAAGAGAGAAAGATAGAGATGAATGAAGTATGAGTATATATGTATAAGATTACATAAAAATGTTTAGTAGCAGTCCGAAATATCACTTTTTCGCTAGTAACTGGCTTTTCCTTTGCATTACGAGATTAAGAGAAAGCGGTAATTGTTCCTACTACAGATAATATATCGAAAATTCTTCTAGCACATTTTACCATTTTTTGGCGATAAAACTCGCTTTAGTGACGAGAATATCCAAATTTCATTAGAAAACTGCCACATCATTACAGTGTGCTGCGCTCGCTGTGCTACCTCGTCACGTGCCGCACAAGATTTCAACGTCGTTGTCATGAAGTTAATTGTATCTTTAGAATATCTTACTGAGAAAATATTGTACTTTTGGAGCAAACTGCCTCATGATAGACTAGACTTCTTACTTTCATTATCTTAGAAATTTTGTACAACATTTTAGCAAGGAAAGCAAGCAAGATGATGAAAGTAAGAGAACGTGATAGCGAGTTTTACAATATAGTGTTGTCTCGGGCGTAGACGAGTGTAGTTGAACCTTTTATTGGACCTTAGAAAATAGTTATAGAGTGACGTGGATAATTATCTGGATATCAGAGGTTGCATGAATGATTTATACACCACGAAACTTAGCGCTATCAAATGAACAAAAAAATTGTATGCTCCAATAATATTCGTCGGAGAGAAATAAAGAAGACGTGAGAATTCATGCCAAAATCATATAGATTCTTCCGAAAACTATGATTTGCTGTAATTCTTTTTACTTAACTGCTTTTAGCGGTGGTATGATGTCACAAACATATCCAATATTCCTTGCAATCATTTTTGAGCCACGCATGTCAGTGGTCTGTCAAACTGGGCTGACTTATAGAGCCCGATACTTGTTTTCGATCTTGCGACCTCGTCAGTCGGGCAGTTACCCTTTCTCGTCTTTTGTAATCTCTGTGGGTGCTCCAGTCCCCACATCAAGAGTTAGCGAAGACTCGAAACGAAAGTTATAATATGTTATAGTGTATGATATATTGAATATACTAGCCACGAGTAATCGAGTGTACAACACTCTGTGTTTGGTGAGTTTTTCACTGGACATAGAGTGTTAAGCGTTCGTCTTCGCTAACTCTTGATGTGGGGACTGGAGCACCCACAGAGATTAGCAAAAGACGAGAAAGGGTAACTGCCCGACTGACGAGATCGCAACATCGAAACACGTGTATCGAGCTCTATAATCAGCCCAGTTAGACAGACCACTGACATGCGTGGCTCAAAAATGATTGCAAGGCATATTGAATTTTGAGCTGTGGTCTTAAGAAAACACTCGAAACGAAAGTTGTGATA
>JAHQIW010001240.1:0-27118 GCA_019055375.1 Parelaphostrongylus tenuis
GCTGAATATCGATAATCACTCCAAATTCATTCTATTTTGATCGCCATTTGCAGTGGTATGATGTTATAATATACCCAGTATGAGCAACGATTAGCATACGCTCCTGGAAAGAGTGAGATCTGGGTTTGAACCCCGACTGAAGCAAACGTTCTTGCACAGCACTCCACATATTGTGTAAGCCTTGCAATCATTTTTGATCAATGCATGTCAGTGGTCTGTCAAATAGGGCTGACTTATTCATAAATGTAATTTGACTGAGAGCAACGTTCATTCACACACTTCAATGAGACAGGATATATGGCGCAGTGATCAGGAGGTGCTCTTCGCGCACCCAATGTGGGTGGTTCAATCTTGCTTTCATGGCTTACCAAGCTATTCATCTATTTGGAGTGTAAATTGGTACTAGACATGTCTGGGGAAATAGCAGCACGACCTGCATAGACTGGTAGGTCGCCGCAAATCAATGTGGAAGAAAGATATTCACGCATCCCTCAGGGAGGAGGGAGGTAGTGACGTGCACTGATGGGCCTTCCAAGGCCACCTACACGTGCTCTCGTTAGAGTTTTTCATAAACGGGGGGACTGGACGAGGTACAGGAATCATCTTAAGATCATAGTAGACTAAAAGAAGTAGGTAGGGCACGAAAGAAGATAAAGGAAAAAAAAAAGATGTGATTTAAGGAACCATCGCATTTTCGTATTACGAGATCAATCGAGACTGCATAGACGAAAAGTATCGCAGCTGACTTAGCACGACAACTCCTGTATAAGTTTTCAAGTTCTATGAGACTATCTAAAAGTATTAACTAGTAAGCAAATCATCCGACGCCAGCCAAAAATTGAACCCGCGCCGCACCTTTCCCGTGAGCTCTTGTTACCACTACATCATTAGAGCCACCCCTTTGCTACTACTCTTCTTTTGAAGCTACGAATTAATGACTACTTGCTCATAACAAACTTCTGGAAAAGCGGCGGCGGCTCAAGCGAATTTCGGAAGGTTGAAGTAGGAAAATAATGAACACAGTAGGTCCTGAAACGAGCGCTTGAGATCGGTAAATTTAACAGTATAAGACGCCGCTGCCGTCGAAGCTCCGCCTTTCCTTCGCTTTTCTTTTGCTTCGAGTTTTTTTTTCTTTCGTATTCATTTCTTTACGTAATAGAAGCGTTTGATCTACGTATGTCTGTGACTTGTTATAGAAAGATAGTGTTTTCTTTAAATTTAAATGAAAGTCGGATATTTTCTCATGTTTGCAAAAGGCTGTGAAGATAGTTTTTTCTACGCACTAGTGGGAAAAAATTATGTGAGTCCTTATAGCGTTTCTTTAAACCAATAAATCTTTTTGGAATGAAAAAAATTCGCAGCTTGCCCATCACCAGCCCCTCATTTATGAGAACTGAGCTTTGAAACTCAATAATTTCAATCGATTTCAAGATTCTATCGGATTTTTTTGGCATGTAGGTAAAATGCCGGATATTCGCCGAAATCTTCAATGTAGCGCCTCCTGAGGTTCGATTTCATCCTGATTTTCGACCTTTGACCTCTATTTTTCTTCAACTGTTATTTCAATTCGTGGTAATCGTGGTAGACTGCTTTGAAGCTCAATGTTCTTCTGACATCGTGATATATGTATGATTCAGAGCTACATCCCTGAGGACGTTTTCTGAGTTCATAATGCTTGACTCGCTCGTGTTTTCTCTCCATCTTAGAACTTATTTCACGAGGGATTAGGTGTTATTTTTTATAGAAAAATGCCCACGATGTAATCCCACAGCAACTCTACTGAATTCGGTACCGAAAAGCCCAACAGTAGGAAAATGTCTCGCTGCAGACTACAGATTATGGGAACTGCGCAATACATGCAGCTCTCACAGCCACGTTGTAGCTAATCGCCACAATGCTTGAAGTTGGTCTTTTCAATGTTCTCATTTGACGTGAGTGCGCAAAATTTTGGATTGCAGTACCCGAGCGTGCAAGACGACGCTACGTCATGTCCTACTCCTGAAGGGCGGTCTATCTTTTGCAAAAAGGTAATCTTTTGTGTTGTTGCATCCCACCAAATGTCATCATTACCAAGTTTTTTTTCAATTTCTGTCAGATTCTTTATTTTTACTGCTTTTTAGCAGTATTATGATAATTAAGTATATCTGAGAATACGAGCCCCTGTGGTTCGATGGTTAAAGGTGCGCTGCGTCGCATATGAGGTCATTGGTTCGATCTCGGGCTCATGGCTCACCAAGCCATCCATTCCTCCGGGGTTGGTAAACCTGTACCCAGACTGGTTTCAAACTTGTCTGGGAGGCTAAGCAGCACTGACTCGGTTAAGCGGAAAACCACCGCGAGTCACTGTTAAGGCCAGACGTTCATTCAGTCTCCTCAAACGAAGGTGCAAATTGAAAACGAATGCATGGCGCATCCCTCAAGGATCGATCAACGCCGATAGTTTTATCTTTTATTTGAGAGTATTGGGTGCTATGCAGAACATTCTTTCCAGTTGGGAATGAACCCTCGGAGTAAAGAAACAGTAGTAACGAAGCGCTGGCTTCGGTAGTGGCAGCATGCGTCCCCAGCATGGATGAAACGATGATATTGGTCCCTCTTGAGGTCGGATTTTGATTACCACTCAGTACTCGTGATTTTCTTTGAACGACGTTTGTTTTCATCGTATTCTAATATGTTTAGCACATTGCTTATAGAAAGAGTAGGCAATAAGATCGTGTTTCTTGGAGGTCTTACTATTGCGTATTCTATACATAATTGTATATAAAGTAGTAGATCTGAGGTGAAGTGGATGTCAAGATCCCACCTACTAATTCTTACTGGATATTTCACAGGCATGATGTGATATGAAGAGCATTTTCAAAAGAATTTTACTACTGTAAATGAGTATATAATAAAGGAGCGGGGCGATCAATGTTAACTTCGACCTTTCTATGCCTTTTAAGGTCATTCAGGTCATCATAAGATGACTTTGTGAAACATGGTAACGATTAATTTCGTTTTGTATCAATTACAATATTCGCATTACAGGCAGCAGACTACCTGCGCGTTTCACCTCACAATGTTGAAGGATGAACGAGAGTTGTTGAAATAATGAAGGTATATTTAGCTTTGGTTAATCTTTCTACATATGTGCATGTGTGTATGGGTGTATAAACTATGCATGTTTATGAATCTGACATAATTTTCGGTTAAAGTGTTTTCTTAAAACGATGCTCGAATTTGAATAGGCTCATAGTTATGCTCGGGCCTCATGTGATCGGTTATGGGCACTGTTTTAGAAAACACTAGAAAAAAAAGTATGATACATCTGACGATACCAGCAAAAGCAATCGGGTGGATTACACCGCCCGTTCGGTGATCTGTCAGTTGTCAGCCCGTGTAAAACGTTCGTCGGCGTCTTCCGTATGAAAAGAGGCTCTACTATGAGAGAGATTGGCTCAGGTGAAGGGCACTGAGCAACTTACGAGGCTGCGAGGTCTATGCACCTATATTGCGTTGTAGAAATGCCCATAACAGACCACATACTTTTTGTAGCACTTTATTTGATCCTTCATAATAGTGTTTTTTTAAATCACTGTGCCGATCCCAGTACTTCCAACATTCAATTCGTTTTTCGTCTTCCTCTTGAGCGGCGTAGGATTCTTGTTGAGCGAGCCTCCTTGCAATCTCGAGGATGGCCTTGCTATGGCGTTCCATAGGACGTTGTTGCTGATTGAGAAAAGTAGAGAGTGGAGCTCCGCTCCACGCGCGCCGTGACTAACATCACAATCACTCGGCCACGGAGCCCCAACAGACCACATACATGGCTCATATATAACCATCAGACATATATGCATTGATATGGAAAATGCATTTGCATTTGTATTCATATGCGTGTCACTTCGGGAGAGGAAAGATGCATTGATGTGTCGTAGTAGTAGTAGTAGGAAACTTCTTGCTTCCGAATTTAACCATGTATTGGTTGTGTATACTGCCAAAGAAAATACTACTTTTGAAAATTTACTCGTATTTATTGAACTACACTGTGCCATCCACTCAAAGCGTCACATTGGAATGATAATTCGTTTAGTATTTAGCAATAAGTAAGGGTTCGACCCATTAGTGTTTTGAGATTATCATTCCTTTAGTCGACTTATATGAGAAAGATTAAAATAAGTCTGAAATTGCTTTTGGAGTGTCGTGATTGCCGTTACCATTGTAGTGTAGTAGTTCTTGAATTAACTAGTCACACCAGTGAGTTAACAGGTCAACACAAACGAGGAAAACTTCAATAGTGAATGATTGTTGGGTATTCGCAAAGACTATTTTATTCTTTCTATGCCTCTTGTTCCCAAGTACTTGACGAAAATGTCGTTTTCCTTCAACGGGACAAGAGTTTTCATTTGCAGGAATAGAGTTTCTAAAAGAACTTAGCCAACTCTTTCGTTGCCATTGCTCCGGATGCTTTTATAACGTGCAAGGAGTTAAATGAGCACACGCCCAAATGAAAAAAAGTCTAGGAGTGATGTAAGATAAAACTTTCTCTCTAGAAATAAACAAATGCTCGGTGCTTAGTATGATTTGAATTTTTGAATTCTTTGCGTATAAGGCCTCTTTATGTTTGTTTTAAATGGGAAGAGACGCTTTGCGTTCTTTCTTCACGTACTTCTCACCATCTCATCCACACGTCATTGGCAAACTCGATCGGAGTCTAATCTCCGACGAAGTTCATTCTGGACACTGGCTTGTTGTTTGCCACTATTCACTTTTGCCTTTGGGTATTTTGTTCCATTTAATATTTCTTCACTATTTATGAAAGAGTTAACAAGTTCTTTCATTGTTCACCTTATATTCGCTGTTCATTGGCAAAAACATTTCCGATTTAGAGACACGCACAAGAATTTCCGGCGTGACTATGCGGAAAATTGTAAATAACTGGTCAAAACGATGCTACGAGACGACAATGTGATTCACATGTGCCGCTCACTCACATTCTTTCGATTTTTCGAGAGACTCAGTTAGTTGCAGCCCCTAACTTGTACGTGTGTTTCCAGAGGCGGTTGAACTTTTTTGCATTCCAAACAATATTTATTGTATGCATAACTGCTGTCGTGATTGTTGCAACTTGAATGGCCCACTTTTGCACTCATGGAGTAGCCGTATAATCCAGCTTATTTTGTTATTTAACCTTTTCACGTGAACTGATTTTGGACGCATGTTCTGTAATTCGTTTCTGAAATATTTTGCCTCAACTTTGTTCTACTCTGACCATAAACCCACCCCTTCATGAAGTGAATATATGAGATCGGAACTTATTGCTAGGTCCACTTCTGCATGATAATACTCTCGACTACTATTCCCTTCTATGCTTTCTTTATAGTCTTGTATTACTGATATTGTACTGTTATTACGAAAATAAACGATAGTCCAAGTAGTTAAGATTCGATGCAGAAGCAACCACTAGAAGTCCAGTGTTACCGGATCAACTCAAACTGTACAAACTCCCCGCTATCTTCTTTTGCTACACTGGCAATAAAGTAAAAAGATCAGAATAAACAATGTTTTCATTGACACAATGGTGATAAAGTCACAAAAAACCCTGTTTTTCCAATATGTAGATGGTACATTAAACGAGGTATAACCGATGTTTGTCATCGTTATCTCATCATCTATGATGATCACTTATTGCATTCACAAAGTAGCGAATCTTTGACCGCTTGCGGACGGCCGTCGATCAATTTCCGCATGTTGTGGGAGATTTTCGTTATTTGCTATAATTTTTCTTTTTGTTCCGAAAAAAGACTGGAGGGGGAGGCGGGGCGAGGGGAGGGGAGGTATAGTGATCTGATACGCCTTAATTTTCTCTGCGCACTTATACACTTTGTGCATATAACTTATGTGCGCCTGGAATTCGATTGTGGAGTGTGCTGTACTTTTAATTCATGCAGCGCATTATGAATATCTGGAAAATCTAGAATGACTTTAACGTCGTTGAGATTTATGCTATCAAAAGAGTATCAGCTTAGTCTAATGAGAAACCATTCACAGACCCTAGTCATGCAAGCAAAGCACTCAGCATGTAAAACTTGATTTCATTCCTGTTGCTACAGCGTGCCAGGGAAATGTTTTGACAAGCACAGTGTTGGAATTATCTATATTCATCACTCTGGGAATAGCAGACACACAGCGCTATCCAAGCCCACCTAGCATGAGGCTGCTCGAAGGCGCAAAGGCCGCATTGGCGAGTGCCTCGTGCTGCCGTCCATCCGGAAGATAGTTGCTGGGTCGATCCCCAGCACGGCGCACACTGCATTTCTTTGGTATCATCCTCTGTTCTACCTGTGCAATTTATTCGAATCATTGACACAGCCTATCATACTATATCTCATATGGTGACACCGTAACACAAACGATCAGTTGTATAATTTATTTATCAATGTATTCAACAATCTGCAACTTATGACAATAATCTTGCTGAGTGACTACGCTGCGCATTGCGTGCAAGATCAACGCGGTTTACAGAGCACTGTCGCTCACTACCGTACACCGTACAAAATACGTTTGCAAATGCAATTATCACAACATCGCCGAGAAAAAATGCGGAAAAGTTGGATACGCTGTATCACCCCACGATCTACGTTGTATCAGAAAGTAGTGAAATTTCAGACACGAGCGTTTTTTGCTATATTGGCGACGTTACAGAACAACCTTTAATACTAATCAACACCGACAACAACTACAGTGAAGCGTTGTGCTTAAGGATCGAACCAGTAATCTTCTTCTCAACAAAACGGCAGTCCGCGGTACTTGTCACTGCGGGCTGCTTGTCGCTCGCCGAGCCTTCTTGAGAACTTCTTGCTTTAGAGTTAATCCATGTCTTGGTTGTGTATAACTATCTAAGAAAGAAGTGCTTCCAAAGTTTTTTCAATATTTGTTAGACCCCCACAATGCGCCATCAACTCAATGCGTCACGTTGAAATCGTAATCCGTTTAGTAATTAGCAATAAGTAAAGGTTGGATACACCAGTGTTTTGAGATTGACATTCTATTATCGATTTATGTAAAAAGAGACTCAAAATGGGCTCAAGAATACTTTTGAAGTGCCATGATTGCCATTACCATGTACACCAGAGTGTAGTGTAGTAGCTCCTTAAAAATAAACTAGTCACACCAGTAAATAGCGAACTTTTACATTGCAAGATGATATTTCATTCCGCATCTCACGATTTCTAGACTGAAGCTCGTGAAGAGATTCGCAGAATGTCCAGCATAGCAAATGACTTTACACCGAAGGAAGAAGAGCAGATAAGTAGAGACATTGGATGGCTCGAGGAACAAAACCGCTGCGCAGAAGTTTTCTAATGTCCAGTCTTGTTGATGATCTCTCATTGATCTGTGATTATGTGCGTGGCTGAGAAGAACATTCTCCGCTATTTTCCTATGTGCCATTCATTAAGTTGTACTTGTGCTTTGAAAGACGGTTGAACTATCATGCACTGTAGATAGTAATCACTGTGAATACACAACAACCCCGTGACTGTCACAACTACAATAACCCTCCTTTGCACTCATGGATTAGTCATGTAATTAAGCTTAATTTGGTATTGACCTTTTCACTAAACTAATTTTGAATTTGTCTTCCGTAACCGCTTTCTGCAATCTTCACCCTTAGCTTTAACTTTGTTCTACTCTAACCATAAACCCACCCCTTTATGAATGAATATAGAGGGCCGGAAGTTATAGCTATGCTCTCTTCCGCTTGTTGTTGCTCTTGACTACTATTCCGTTCTTTACTCTCAATATACTCCTATTTTGCTGGTGTTGTACCGTTAATCCAAAAACAAACGATAATCCACATGCGAGGATTTCGATAAGAGGCAAGTAATAAAAACCCCGCTTGGCAGCAGAGATCAAACAAAATCCCCCTAACTTTCTTTATAACACTGACAATTGATTAAAATGATGCTTAAAAACGATATTTTCACCGACACAGAAGGGTAATATAGTCCACAAACGGACTCTATAAAATTATTGAAGCAGGGATCACAAAATCACTTGCCTAGCAAAGCTTATGAACACGAGCAAAAATATTTATTCGCCACTTTTGGAGAGATTCCGACAACTACGTCATAGAAATTTTTTAAGTGGTGTGGATACTACATTGCAGGAAGGATGACCAATGTTTGTCTTTGTAATTCCATCTTATGGTGGTCGTTCATTGCATTCACAAAATAGCGAATCGTCGACCAATCGCAGACGACAGTTGGTCAACTTCTTCGTGTAGAGGGAGAATATTGTTACCTTATAAAATCCTTTTTATGTCCCGGAAATAACTTAGGCAAGAGGTTTAGTGTTCTGATACTAAATTGCGTTACGCGTTTGTCTTTAGTGCACTAATTAACTCTAATCTGCGAATTAAACTCCAATTGTGTAATACTACTTTTCGCTCAAACAGCGCACTGTGGATTACTGTGAAATCAAGACTGATTTCGAAATCGCTTTCAATTTATGCTGCCAAAAAGTATTAGTCTTGTCTAATGAGAAGCAATTCACAGACCCTAGCCCTGCAGACAAAGCACTCCGAGTGTTAATATGATTTTTTTCTGTTGTTACAGCGCGCCAAGAAGGCTAACATGCACAGTGTTGAAGTTATATATTCAACACAGGGAGGACCCCAGACCCACTGCGCTAGCCCTTCTCCATTTCACGTGCGGCGGCTCGGCAGCAAGCGGCCCACAGTGGCTATTACCTTGTGTTGCAGTTTATCGAGAACGAGGTCGCTGGGTCGATCCCTGAACACCACGCTCACTGTAGTTCTTTGGTGTCATTCCTTTCTTCTCTGTACAATTAGCTCAAATCACTGACTTACCATATCACACTATATTTCATATAGTGACACTGTAACATAAGCGATCAATTGAACAGTTTATTTACCACCATTCATTCAGCAATGTGTAACCCATAACAGTGCTCTTGCTTAGTGGCTGCGTCGTGTGTTGCGTGAGAGATCCGCGTGGTACACAGTATACTGCCGCGCACTACCGTACACCGTACAAAACATGTTTTCGAATGCAACTGTCACGACATCGCTGAGAAAAGTGCGAATAGATTTCGATATGCGTATATCACCCCACGATCTATGTTTTTTATCAGAAAGTGGTGAGATATCAGTCAATTGAGCTTTCATGCTATATTAACTACGCTTTGAAAATGCCTGCAGTATTAATCAACACCAAAATAACCGAAGTGAAGCGTCATGCTAGGGGATGGAACCAGCAATCTTCTTTTCAGTGGACGAAATACGAGGTACTCGTCATTTTAGGCCGCTCGCCGCCGAGCCACCACGCGCGCGACGGGGTGAGGCTAGCGTTATGGGCCTACGGTCCCACAGGCTTTCGAATGGCTATGAGTTCTAGTGAAATAGGGAAATGGAAAATCGTTAAGTGGTAGCCACAACACGGTCAGCATGGCAATGTAATTTCATTTCAAATATCGATCGCTGGACAGTATTGCTCGACCTTCAAATTCGGGCTCAGCATATCCATTGCTGACAATGATTTTTGTAAAGATAGGATGATACTAGATAGTATCTCTTGACCTTTAACAACGTATGAGATATGATATTTCTTACTTGACAAACAAAACTTTACTCAATGTTGATGGATCGAAGTTAGTTTCCTCAAAAACCATCGAGATACTCAACAAAGACTTTGACTCCTTAACGACCATATGTAGCGTTTTCGGTATATAGCGTGCGCCGCGCTCGCGGTGGTCACAGCGGGCAGTGGCGGGCTCCCATCATTGCGTACTTCCATAAATAAAGGATTAAGGGTGATGCTCTCGGCGTTGATCAATCCCTGATGGGGACGCCATGCGTTCGTCTTCAATTTCTAACTTCGTTTGATGTGATTGAATGCATATCTAGCCTTTACAATGACTCGCAGTGGCCTCCCACTGAACCGAGTCAGTACTGCCTATCCTTTCAGACAAGTGTGAGGCCAGTCTGCTACCAATTTACCGACCCCCGAGAGATGTATGGATAGATAGGCGAGGCATGAGCGCGAAATCGAACCATTGACCCCGTGTGCAACACAGAGCACCTCTAACCACTGCACCACGGGCGCTTTCATAGAACTAGAAATTTCCTTGTTGACTGAGGTTATGAGGACACATTATCAGCATTAACTGTTGAGAGATCTAGAAAAGACTTCTATAGAGGGTTTTTTCGTGAAGAAAACGTCCATCTGCCGGAAACTTTTCTGTGATTCAATAAAAGAACCACATCTTTTGGAAAGCAAACTTACGTTCAGTTGTAACATGACGCTTTCTTCTTTCTTTTTGAAATGCGTTTTCGTACTCACTAGGTAACCTGAAAGATGCCGATTCTCACACTGAGCTTAATTCGATGCAAAACTTTCATACTGCATTCTGCTAAGGGAAAAAATTTTTTCCTAGCGAAGGGCTTTGTTCCACTTCCATAGCGGATTTTTTGGCAATATAAACTGAAATTGTGATGCGAATGAATTTTCTCGCTATGTAAAACTAGGCTATATTAGACTAGATTAGCCTTCATAACCATATGCTTAGTAGGAAGAACATTCAGTTGGCCCTAAAAGACCTAACTTTTGTTAAGAATTGCGCAAATGCAGTTGCGTTACTTGAAAAATACTTTTGCTACCTTCCTTTTTTCAAAAAAAAACATTTTCACTGGATTATCAGTGACGCTTTAAACGATATCTCTGGTCTTCTGATCATTGGCATAGGTCAAAAACTCAGATTCTTTCTCTTTCTTGTGAGTACGAATGCTCTTAGCATCGATCTTCCGACTGAGTTTTCAATGAAGCAAAGTGATTTTTCATCCTGCCTACGTAGCGATCAGGTTACGGGTGCATATGTACAGGTAGAGAGAATGGTTGATTCGAAAAAAGTGGGCAGGGACTAGAATGTTCTTTTGCCTCTTCATCACAACGTCGATACTGTTGAGCTGAGGCAGAGAATCTGAGCCTCTTGTGGTTTTATTTTGCATCATAACCTGCCATCAAGAAATAATAGGCAGTTGAGCAAAGATAACAATTGTGATCGCCAGCTATAGCTTTAGTCTGACCATTAATGATGCTGATTTTGCCTAGAGCAAGCTCGATCGGTGACAACGGATTGCTGATGGCAACAAATTTGTTGAGACGTGATTGAGAGGAAAGGAAAGCGAGTGCGTCAATGATGCAGTGGGTAACACGTGAGTCGTCCGAATGTTAATTGCATCATGTTGTTATCCACTTCATGTCACCACGTATTCCAGTTTTGTTGCGATTGTATTTCATAATAATTCAACCTGATATGGACAAAGAATAGGCACTGAATTATATTTTATAACTGTCGAATCAAGATCGATTATTTTTCGCACAGTGACATATCACTTTCGACGATCATGGCAGACGACGTAAACTCGGGATTATGCCGAAGTAGTGAAAGCACTTGTGCAGCTGATGGACCGCTTAGAGAGTCTACCAACAAAAACGGATTCGAAAGTTTGTACTCACCTTTTAAGACTGAATGGCCATCGCAGTGCTTTGCTATGCATCAGAGAATGTGTTAACACCTCAAGCCGTCGAGGGTTTCATGCACCATTTAAGGGCTTCAAAACCATTTCCTTAAAACGCTGCCAAATAGCGTGTACTTGTCGTCAAGGAGAGCAAACTTTAACTTAAAAATATAGGTAATAGAGGATGCGAAAAAATTGATTTGGAGGACCATAAAACCGCCAAGAGAATAAATTCGACAAGTATAAGTAAATACACTATATTATATACACTACAAATGAAAATTTTACTTCAGTAGCCAATCTACCATTGCACAGCAAAAAAACTATGGAGTCAGCAATTGAACAGCTATCCGTTGCTGACGAAAACAGTGAGTAACATGCTCGTGCAATTGCTGATTGTTGGAACGTTTGACGATATTGGTCATTTTGTACCCATTTTAAGATTACCGAGTAGACTATCGTTTGCTGTTTCTATGTTGCATTTCGTAACAGCCTATTGTCGTAAGCTACTAGTTGTGTTTTAGTTGCAGTAAGCGCCAGCGGATATTACTCTTCCAGCTACAAAAATGTATGGTTGGGTCATCGTTAGAGTCTTGACTGAATATCTTGATGGTTCCTCAGAAAACTAACTTTGATAATTCAGCACTGAGCAAAGTTTTTTTGTCAAGTAAAAGGATTTTTAGATCTCAAGCGCTGTTTAAGGCCAAGGCATAGTGTGTAACAATATCGTATCTTAACCCAAATCATACTCAGGAATGGATAATTACCTATTTTATACTTTCCTATTTAACTAGAATTAGTAGTCATTCGAAAGCCTGACATATTAAGGGACCACAGGCCACCACAGGTAGTTTCTAATAAAAAACGTAAATCGTGGAATGATATACGTTTATCGAACACGAATGAAATAGTGTGATAAGGTGAAATATAGTATCGTATGAAATATAGTGTGATATGGTAAATCAGTGATTTGCGCAAATTGTACAGAGAAGAAGAGAATGACACCAAAGAACTACAGTGAGCGTGGTGTTGAGAGATCGACCCAGCAACCTTTTTCTCGATAAACGGAAACACAAAGCACTAGTCACTGTGGGTCGCTTGCTACCAACCCGCCGCACGTGAAATGGAGAAGGGCTAGCGCAGGGGGTCTGCGGTTCCCACTGTGTTGAATATCGATATTTCCAACACTGTGCATGTGAGCCTTCTTGGCGTGCTGCAGCAAGAAAAATAAAATCATGATTCACACTTGAAGAGCTTTGTTTGTAGGGCTAGGGTCTGCCAACTGCTTCTCATTAGATTAGACTGATGCTCTTTTGACAGCATAAACTAAAGCGATTCTGAATTCAGTCTTGATTTCACACGAGCCCTCAGTGCACCGTATGAGCGAAAAGTAATATTACACAGTCCGAGTTCCATTCGCAGATAAGAGTTATATATGCACACAAACTACATGAACGCGTAGCGAAATTTAGTATCCTAAACCCCTTGCCTCAGTTATTTCGGAACAAAAAAGTCCTATAAGAGAACAAATTTCTCCCTCCACACAGGAAAATTGACCAACTGCCGTCTGCAAATGGTCGACGATTCGCTATTTTGTGAATGCAATGCGCGACCACCATAAATGATGGAATGGCAAAGACGAGCATTGGTCATACTTCCTGCAATGTAGTATCCACAAGTTTGAAAAATTTCTATGAGATAGTTATCAGAATTTCTCCAGAACTGGCAAATAATTATTCTTGCTCGTGTTCAGAAGCTTTTCTATGCTAGTGATTATGTAGTCCCTAATCTAATAATTCTATGAGGTCCGTTTGTGACTTATATCACCCTTTTGTGCTACTTAGAATATCGTTTTCATGCATCTCTTTAATTAATTTTCGGTGTTCTGAAGAAAGTTAGTGGAGATTCTGTTTGGTCTCAGCTCCTCTGGCCATGCGGAACTTTTATTTGTTGCCTCTGTATCAAAATCCTCGTATGTAGATTATCGTTTATTTTCAGAATAACACTAGACCACCAGAAATATAGGGATACATAGAGAGTAAAGAAAGGAATAGAAGTCAAGAGTATAACCAAACGGAAGAGAGCATAGCTAGAACTTCCGGCCGCCTATATTCATTCATTAAGGGAGGGGGGAGGGGTCATGGTTAGAGCAGTACAAAGTTAAAGCTAACGGTGGATATTCAAGAAAGGGTTACAGAAGACGAATTCAAAATTAGTTCACGTGAAAAGGTCAATATCAAAATAAGCTTGATTACATGACTAATCCCTAAGGCAAAGGAGGGTCATTAAAGTTGTACAGTCACGAGAGTTGTTATGTATTCAGAGTGAATAGTATCTCAAGTGCATGAAAGTTCAACGGCATCTCTAAGCACAAGTTCAAGTTAATGATTTGCACACAGGAGAAGGTATATAAACATTTGTTATATTAAAGAGAATGTTCTCTTTAGCCACGCACATAATGACAAATCAACAACAAGACTGAACATTAGAAAAATCCTGCGCAGCGCTTTTGTTCTTCGAGCCAGCCACTGTCTCTACGAATGTGCTCTTCTTCTTTAGGTGTGAAGTCACTTGCTATGCCAAATATTCTGCGAATCTCTTCAAGAGCTTCAGTCTGGAAATCGTGAGATGCGGTTCAATACTATCTTGCTATATACAAACTCGCCAACTCGCCATTTCATGGGCTGACTAGTTTTTTCATAAGGGACTACCACAGTACACTGTGGTGTGCATGGTAATGGCAATCATGGCACTTGAAAGTATTCTTAAGCCCATTTTGAGTCTTTTTTTCATCAATCGCCTGGTAGAATGTCAATCTTAAAACACTGGTGGATCAAGCATTTACTTATGTGTGGGTCTAACAAACACTAAGAAGATTTCACAGTCGTATTTTTTAGGCAGTATACACAAGCAGTACATGAATAAAATCGGAAGCAAGGAGTTTGGAACTACTACTACTACTAGGGCACATCAATGCATCTTTCCTCTCTCGAAATGACATACATATACATATAAATATAAATGCATTCTTTGTATCTATGCGGATATGTCTGATGGTTATATTTGAGCCATGCATGTGGTCTCTTGGGGCTCCGTGGCCGAGTGATTGTGATGTGGGGCACGGCGCTCGTGGAGCCGAGCTCCACGCTCCACTTCTCTACAGTCAGCAACAACATCCCATGGAGCGCCACTGCAGGGCTGTCCTTGAGATTGCAAGGAAACTCGCTGAACAAGTATTCTACGCCGTTCAAGAGGAAGACGAAAAACGATTTAAATGCTAGATGCACTGGGATCGGCACAGAGAAAAAAACATTGTGATGACGAGTCAAATAAAGTGCTTAGAAAAGTATGTGGTTTGTTATGGACAGTTATACGGTGCAATACAAGTGTTGAGGTCTTGCAGCCTCCTCAATTGCACAGTGCCCTTCGTGAGAGCCGATTTCTTAAGGGGGAGAAATTCATTACATACAGGTCTCATCAACGAACGTCTCCAGCGCGTCGACAAGTAATAAAACTACCAAACGGGTAGTGTCATGCACCCGATTGCTCTTGGCTGGTACTGTCAAATATATCATACCTTTCCTTTCGACTGTTTTCTATATCAGTGCCCATAACAGATCACATGAATGGCTCAAAAATGACTGTCAGGCATTCTGAATTTTGAGCGTGATCTTAAGAAAACACTCCAACTCAAAGCTATAATAGGTGCATAAACATATATGTATCTGTACACATATAGAAAATTAACAGTAGCTAAGTACCTTTATTAATTCAGCAACTAGCGTGATCCGTTATTTAGGAGGGGTGGAGTGCGATGGGGTCTGCTGTCTGTAATGTGAATATTCTAATTAATGCGAAACGAAATCCATTGTTACCATGTTCTCTGAAATATCTTGTGATATACCTTATGACTTCAAATAGCGTAGATGGGTCGGCGTTGAAGAATTTGTCGTCCCAGTTCTTTAACATAAGCACCCAACTGCATAGTTTTCTTCAAAAACCTTTTCACACCATACCGGTACCTGAGGAATATACACATAGAATTAGAAGTTGGTATGTTGACATCCACTTTGTCTCAGACCTACTGATTCATTCATAATCATATAAAGATCTAATTTTTTTATGAGAAATGTTATAGAGATATCAGAATAAGATCAAAACTAACGCTATTAACAGATATGAACCATCATATTTATTGATGTAAAGTAATGTACAAAACGATCGCGTCAGTCGGGACTTGAACCCTCATCTCACTTTATCCGTGAGAGCGTTTTCTTAATCATTACACTACTGACGCTCGTTTTGCCCACTATTCCTACGATGGTTGGCTATGTGAAAAAAGTTCTTGATGATCACACGTTCCACTTACTTTGGTCGAAGAACTTCTTGATCACTGGCGAAGCGACTATGGTAAGTTTTGATTTGTCCATATCGCCGCTCTGGTGATCCGACCGCCAATTTCCTGAGGGTGGTGCCGAGATGGTGCTGGTTCTTCACATCAGCATTGATCTCAATGTCCTCCATGACACTAATCATTCTAAAACGACCAGACGATTGAAAATAGAAGTTGAAGGATAGCAAAAACTTGCTATTACATATATAAAAATATATATAAGTATATATACATATAAAAAAAGATAAAGCTCCTGGCGTTGATCAATTCCTGAGGGATGCGCCATGCATTCGACTTCAATTTTTAACTTCGTTTGAGTGACTGAATGCGTATCTGGCCTTTACAATGACTCGCGGTGGCCTCCCGCTAAACCGAGTCAGTGCTGCTTATCCTTCCATACAAGTCTGAGAGCTGTCTGGTACCAATTTATCGACCCTGGAGGGATGGATGGCTTGGTGAGCCATGAGCGCGAGATCGAACCATTGACCTCGTGTGCGACACAGCGCACCTCTAACCACTGCGCCACATGCGCTCCTTATATATACATATATATATTATATACACTTATACACATATATATCCATACACACACATGCACATATGCAGGCAGATTAAGCGTGGCTAAACATACCTCTATGTTTCACCAACTCTCGTCCACCCATCATCAAAGTGGGGCGAAATCGGAAGAGATGTGCTGCCTGCAATGCGAATATTATAACTGATAAGAAACGAAATTCATCTTTACCATGCTGTTCAAAGCATCTTATGGTGTACCTCAATAATCTCTCAAAAGTGTTGGTAGAACTAAAACAATTTCTGGTGATAAATCCTTATTGCCGTTGAACACGGCAGAAAACATGCTCCATTCCGCTGAGTATACAGTATCGCTATGGGGGTTAGATACGTAGACAGTTTGAGAATCTCAGTCTCCATGGACTTCGGTCCTTAGATGTCGAAGGGCCAACAGCTTGGGAAAACGTAAATTAATTTACAGTGTTCGAAAACTGGGCGACTCCATCAAGAGATCGCGACTAGTTCACTTCTATTAAAACTCGATAAAAAATGATCTTCCCGAAACATTTAGTAGTGGAAGAAATACACGCTTCGATAGCCAAAAACGATTTTAATGAAATCGCGTTCATCGCTTCTGTTTCTTTCGTAGATTTCTTATTTACAGATGCGATACATGAATCGGAAAAAATAGAAAAATTTTAGCATCCCTAAGTTCAATTCGCGAAACGAATCTAACAAAAAGAAGCTATCAGATTTCTATCAAGCCCATTTAAGATCGCGAAAAATGCATATTGCAGAAGTACCATTCACTTCCGTGTGTGCCAAGGAATACCAAAATTCAGCCTACTACACGTGTGTAACACAATTTCATTTTTAGTGCCATCGTTAAGAAAGCCTCTCCAGAAAGTAAGCGCAAAATTACACCTAAACTTAAACTTAGAAAACAAAACAAAACCAGAAAAAAGATTTAGGAAGCACTGACCGCGACGAAAAAAATCGTTTCGCCTTGTAGTTGTGGCATTTGTACTGGCCGAATAGCGAATTCCGCCAGGAACGTTAACGACGTGCTTAAATAATGGAACTAATAAATAATATATGCAAATCTTAAGAATTGCCACTTTTGAGCTGACACGAGGTTGACATACTCTGGCATTGTTGCTGTTGTCACTATTGTTGCTGGGGCGGCTGCTATTGATGTTGCTGCCATCCGATGGGTGACGTTTCGACGAGCTTACCCTCTCTGCCAGACACCTGTACAAAGCTTCAAATTAACCTAGATTCAAGCTTTTGAATGACTGCTGATACTTCACTGCAAAATTCAAAATTCTGCTCAGCAAAACAGGTCTCTTTAAAAATTTCTGAGCAATAACAGAGGAGAAGCTCGCCAAGAAGAGGTGGTATACTGTTGAGAAAACTCTTATTAGGGTATTTTCAAACAAAAACAACTCCCATGTTTCTCGAGAACTCGCATATTTCACCTGAAAAGCCACATCGACGCGAATGTAAACATTGATAACAACGAGTGGATATATGAAAAATTAATACCTATGGAAGGAGATAACAAGGTCAGTTTATGATTTCATGGTGATCGATCAGCAGTGATCGAAATGTTCTGCGAGTTTCCCATAAACTTCGATCCACTTTAAGAACCTTTGAAATTTTAAATTTTCGACATTTTCGCCCGCTTTGGCCAATTGCCTAGTCGGCACTTTGCCTGAGTTGTCGGAGTTCGTTGCTGCCACAGTAGTCGCGACCGTGACTAATCACGTCGGTGCCACCACATTTCTTATTTTTTCTCCCCCGGCTCCCCACACATTTTCAACAGTCTCGTTTTCGCAAACTGTGCATTTTTAAAAATCGTATGGCGGGCGGGTTCGGAAAAGCATATCAATGCATACTTCTTTTCCTTCATTCTTCTTCTCCTCCGGCTTCGCGTTTTTGTAATCAGTGACAGTAATTCGGGGTCAAAGGCTGTAGATCACAGATCAGAGGTCGAGGGTCATAACACTGCTCCGAGGCAATTAGTCGAGATCCATGGCTTATCCCATACGCTGGAACGAAGCCGGGGACGGGGCAATGCAACAAAAATCGGCATGCTATTAGGTGTCGGGGCAGCCTTCGAAAGTAATGTAAGCTACGGCAATAACGTCCTTCGACAACTCATGCAAGACTACTAAGCCTCTGTAATGACGGAGTTTAGCGTTAGGGTTTCGATCTACTTTAAAAATCCTCAAAAATTCGACTTTTCGGCGTTTTCGGCCGTTTTGGCCGAATAGTCAAATCGGCACCTTTGCTCGATTTCGTCGGTGTGCGTTCGTTGCTGTCACAATCGTGGCAGCGGCGACTAGTCACGTCGCTGCCACCACTTTTACTTTTCACTTATATACCACTCATATAGCGCATATTTTGACACTCAACAATATAGTTTTCTTCAAAATACTTTTCACATAATACCAGCACCTGTGGAATATCCAGATAGAATTAGAAGTTGGAATGTTGACATTCACTTAGCTTCATATCTGTTGTCTAATCGTAATCAGATGAAGAAGTTACGCTATAGGAAGATTTGCAAGAAAAAATCCAGCTCTTTTATGAGGGAAGTACTAGAGACATCAGAATAAGGTAGGAACCAACGCCATTCGAAGAAAGTACGAGTATATTTATTACTGTACAGTTGCGTGCAAAACATTCGCGTCAGGATGGACTTAAACCCTTATCTCACTTAATCACTGAGCGCATGCTTTAACCCGTTACACTACTGACTCCCGTTTTAACCACTACTTTTTATACGTTACAGCGCGTCTACTTGGAGGCAACCATCGCCAACGAATCCAGGCAGTCACCATCAGCATTGAGCCCAGTCACGCTGACAGATAATGGGTATCAAAGCATGAGATGATCAAATAGAATTTCTTTTATCTAACCGCTCCTAGTGGTGGTAGGATGCTATATATACCCGCTGATGTAGAGTGATGTGAGAAACAAAAAAAGGCGTCAGCAGAGTAACGGGCCAGAGCACACTCTTCCGGATAAAGTTAGATGCGGGTTTGAGTTTCGCCAGACGCAAAATGTTTGCTCATCACTCTGCAACAGTGGGTAAAATTGCAACATCATACCACCTGCAGAATTGTTCAATTAAAAAGGCATTATATTAATATACGAGTACTGGGTGTCAATCAACTTATTCGACCTCAAGTGGGAGTTCTACCCTCGTTTCACCCATTACAGGGACGCCTGTGAGCGCTACCGAAGCCGCCGATTCGCTACTATACCTGAATCGATATAACCTGTCGTAGATGTCAACAAACAATTACTAACTGCTCTGGTCGGTTAAGCACAGGACATATCGAAGAGAGAGTGGTAGAAAAGCGGCGGCAGCGGTTGTGCAGTGGTCTCAAGTACGGGTGGAAAGTGGGTTCAACTCCCAACTGAATTGGATATTTTGCATACCACTTAGTACTCCCAAAAGTATATGTGATTACAGTAACATATCTCAAAGCAGTCGAAATAAGGAATGTAACAGAAATTGAAAGGACCTTATTATTGATAGCATTTGGTGGAATGCAATAACATAAAACGATTACCTTTCTGGGACTGACCGCACTTCAGGCGTAGGAATTAGCGTAGGGTCGCCTTGCACGTTCTGGTGCTGCAATCAAAATTATTCGTATTCGCATCGAGTGAGGACATTGAAAAGGTCAACCTTAAGCGCTGTGGTGATTAGCTGCGACGTGGCTGTGAGAGTTGCGGGTACTGCGCAGTTCTCATTATCTTTAACCTGCAGCATAGACGCTTTTTTGCTGCTGGGCTTTCGGTGCTGAATTCAGAAGAGTTGCCGAGCGATAAGACTGTGGGCATATCGCTATAAAAAATACACCTAATTCCTCGTCCTCACAAAGTGAACAGAACCCAGAACAAAGTGCTTTCTGGAGAGCATGACATACACACCCGTAGCAGAGTAGGGAAGTGTAGGAATCTCTATGTGACCGCGAATAATTCAAAAATAGCGTGGACCCGAAGTGATATCATAAATCCAGTGATGTATATTTCTTAGACAAAGAACGAAAAACCGCTCCTATAATTTGAATTTTTTTCCAAGTGTGAGAGAAAGACGAATAATGCTTTGAGTGACCTAATGAGTCACAGGAAGCTTTATTTCAATCTATCTCTTACTATTAACTTATAATCCAAGATTCAGAACTCACCTTTTAATTGATTCTCCCGTTCCCGTTGTTGCGCCTTGCGTCGCTCCCGTAGTGTTGGTAGCTTTTGTTCCACATTTTCTCTTTGCTGCGCTGGCTTTATCGGGTTTCGGAATGGCTTGTGGTGTAGGCCTAGGGTCCAAGGTTAAATGCCGCTTTTTGAGAGCATTTGGAGGGAATGGTGGTAGTGGGGGGGGGGGGGGGCACAGGTGCTGGTGGTGGAGGTACGAGTGGTTGCGGTGCTGGCGGTGTGGTGGTGGGACGTCATTGCCCAGTTCTCACACCATTTCATATTCGTCACCCATTATTAACCCCTCGGTTCACGTCGAAGTAGTAATAAAAATGAACCACACTGTTTGTGAAAGCATCACTGCAATAAGGTTCTGATAAATGATAAAGGATAAAGCATCGGTGTGATTAGTTTCTGAGGGATGTGTTATCAATGCAATCAACTTCGTATTAATGTAGTTGTGACTGGTGCTTATTTGGCATATAAAATGGCCTAGATGCTCAAGAAAGTATCATGTTGGCGCTGTACCCTTCCAGACAAGTCCGGGGAATATACCGAGTTTGCAGGAGTGGAAAGACTGGTTGGAACGATCCACCTTATCGACTGTTTTCTAACCTCGCTATAAACATTCAATACAGTCTGTAAAAATGTTCAAAGCTTTGCCGACGTTATTAATAGGTTGGGGAAAAAGTTGTGAGAAAATGCTGGTAACTTATTTGGGTGTCGGCCATTTTTTGTGTTTTTGGCCTATTTGAAACCCCGTCTTCTCCCGCGTTGATTGGTATATATCATCGACTTCGTTGATGCACTGATGATAATGATTCTGATGCATCGTGATGCGTTCACTTGCCACCGTTGCATTTGAACACAACAGCCATTCGTGCATTTTCAACAACCTAATTAGCGTAGCCCTGAATTTTACAAATATCACGATGTCGGAGGTACACTAAGTTTCCAAAGCCGAAAGTCTATCTGGATAACCACGAAATGAAATGATTTAGTCGAAGAGAAATAGAGGTCAAGGTTCGAAAAACACGATGAAAGCGAACTTTAGGGGGCTGTGCATTAGATCTTTTGGTGGATTCCCCACATTTTGCTACAATGACAAACGAAAATCTAATGGAAACATGGAATCGATCGGAATTATCAACTTTCGAAGCTCAACTCTCATGTACGAGGGGCTGGCAATGAGAATTCCACGAACATTTTTCATTCCAAAGAGATTTTCGTTTTAAAGAATTGCAACCATCAGTAAATATCCGGCTGTCACCTATTTCGAAAAAAAAACACTGCTTTTCCGTAGAAGGTCACAGGCATACGAAAATCAAGCACTTTTGTGACATGAAAAAATGAATGGAGAAGAAAAAAGCTTGAGGCGAAAGAAAGGCGAAGCAAGAGGCAGAGCGCGTACTGCAGCGACCGCATGTTATACGTTAGCAAAGATACTAGTCTCGAACGTTCGTGTCAGGACCAATTGTGCCCATTGATTTGCCATTATGATCATTTTTAATTTGCTTGCACCATCACTTTTTGAAAAGTTTGTCCTGAGGTAAGCAGCCACAACTTGACAGCTTCAAAAAAAAGTGGTTAAAAAGGGTACCTTCAGTGGGGTAGTGGCAAGACGAATCCACGGTATGGTCGCAGAGCAGGTTCAGTTCTTGCTCGCATAAGATGAATTCTTACCACTCGTTATTCTTAGATGCTCCAGCAAGAGAACTTGGAAAATCGCATAGCAGTTGTCGTGCTAAGTCGGCTGTAAGACCTTTCATCTATTTAGTCACGATTGATTTTGCGAACACGAAAATGACAAGGTTCCTTGGAAAAATTCTCTTCTCTCTCCTTTCTTCTTTATTTTTATCAACAGTCACTCGCTAGCTTGAAAATTGGTGATTTTGAAGCCAAGCTTAGTCTGTGAAACGACTTTCGCCTTATGCTTTAGCGATCAAAAAAGGAATATGATATCTTGCTTTCAGAGTGAGCCGCTTGAACTTCACAGCGAAATTTCTGGTAATGCATAATAGAGTTTTGATTTGAAGTAATTGCCGCGAAAAGTAGATAACTATTGGAGGGAATCATGTATAATGTATCAATGAAAAAATCGTTTGATTGTCCTACGAATCCTTACTTACTGCTGCACACCGAAAAAGGAAGCCGTGGGAGTGAAGAACCAGTTTCTAGGAAACCAGAGACTTTAACTCAAAGAAAATCACAAAGTTATGCGAAAATAGTTGAATGTCAAGGTTTACTAGCCGTAAATTGGTTTGTAGATCGCAATGCAATGCCACGTCGGCGATTGCACTCTGGAATTTTTCGATCGATCCCGGTTATAAATAAGCTCATTGCTGCAGTCTTCGCCATTTCATGCGCTCTCCTTACTCTTTTATCCACTATGTTGTTGGGATGATTTCCTATACCTCGTTCAGTTCTCAATTCTACGAAGAACAATGATGAGAGCATTTGTAGATGGCTTTGAAAGGCCCATTAGCTCATGTCCCTCCCTCCCTCCCATAAGGGATCCGTCAATTTTTGACTTTCACAATAACTTGCGGTGACCTCCCGCCGATGTATGTATGTCAGTGCTGCTATTTCTCCGAAAGTTCTAGAACCAGTTTGCACTCCGCAGAGATATGGCATGGTGAGCCATGAGCGCGAGATTGAACCACTGACCTCGAGAGCGACGCAGAGCAACTCCTGACCACTGTGCCACATACGTTTCTCTCATTCAAAACTGTTAATGGACAATATTCTCATTTGAAGCATATTTTTGTGAAACTTATTCACTGATATTTCAACTGTTCGTAGTGATGAGATCTCTTCATCATCGGAATTAAACTATAAGAAATATTGAAAAAATTCGCTGTAATATTGGGGCAACATTTCGCATGCCTAACATTGACTTCTTCCATTAGCAAAATGAAGTATGGAAATAGAACCAAATATCAAGTTTCTTATGAAAATCGGCATTTCTAAAGCTATCGAATTACTATCGACTAAAAAAAAGACATATTCTATACCAGCTAAAAATATGGCCCCTTTCACAGCGATGTATCTATCTCGTTGAACCATAAGAAATATAGACGTCATACGGATTACACAGCTGTTTTTACTAAAACTAACTATGTAGAAGCTTTTCTCAATGAAATTTCATCATTGCATTATGACAATGTTCCTTCAGAACATGAGATCGTCTCCTCGCATCCATCGTCCCAAAGGTCCTTAGATACGCTGGCTAACAGTTCTGCGTGTCTGTGAAGGAATGCGATGCTGTATGCACCTGTCTTTCCACTGGATGGGTTGCGTTTCTTACGAAGCGCTACACCGCCACCACAGAAGCTCAGTGAGATCTGACGCCGCGCGGAGCACATCAACCTGTCTAATGCAGACTGTGAGACTTTTCTTTATTCTCCAACCACCTCAGCAAATGCCTTTGAAAATCCCTGAGTCCTAGAACATTGGAACTGTAGTATTTTTGAAGACGCGAATGTGTTGCACAACTATTATTTTTGAAGGATCTCTGCCACAACATTTTTCCGCTTCGTCCTCTCGCTGTGCAGTCACATAGGTGTCTGTTTCTTTACGCTGTCATAACACACTGCCAATTAAGATTCATCTGGAGATGCTTTACAACTAATGATAAACCTATACGCTTCTAACATCCTTCTTCTTCATATGATGCCCTTTATTCTCGATAGGTAACTGGCATCACACTTCATCTATACGTTAGCACTTTCCTCGTTCAACTCACATCTTCGCACACATCATTCCCATAGTACTCAGATTTTACGCAGGATATCAGCGTTTGCTTCAGCGCTTCTAAACTTGGTTTTGAAAGTAGTTAGATTCTGGAAGATTATTTTCATAATCCTGAGAGTTGTTCTGGGTGACACAAGATCTTTATCAAGGGTGCTTGTTGTCATCTTGCACTAAAGGAAGTAAATTGGTGGCACACAGTCTCATACCTACTTGCCGACTACGAAGAGTGAGCGGCTTTAGATCGATTACCTAACACGCGATTCAGCTACAGCCTTGTGGGTGCTGAACAACACCAAGCGATACTATTGCTTTGCTCTCGACATCCTATCGACTAGCTACTCATCGAAAATTGAATTTTTCATGCCTAATCAAAAAAACGGTGAGAGTTCTATGACCTTCAGAGGTTTTGAAGAGTAGCGAACAAAACAGGCTCATGTGAGAGATTGCTTATCACCAAAACAGCATATTATTGCCTTATATGCTTCGCTGTGAAAGAGTCATTCATCGTTTCGGGCCATTTTCATAAGACATTTATTACATTTTATATTGTTCATCAATGCTACAGTGAGTTGTTTACCGGAAAGAAGTGATATGAATACGAGCACATTACTGACGGTAAAGACTTCGATGTAGTAAACAATCAGTCGTCTGAGATTGTATTTTTCTGATTACTTTCAGATTATCCTTTGTAATCAGCCTCTCTTCGATAGAGATTGCTTGCTTTGATAAACAAAACCGATCGATGTCTATGGGCTACTTGTGGCCAACACTTGTAAGCTGATTATCATTGCGACGAACAGACACTGCTGCCTGATTATAATATCTGAGGATTAGATGTGATTCCAGTACTGCTCTCGTTTGCAATCCTACTCAGTTCATATCATGATAAGAGGTCGATTCAGTAGCCTCTCAGTCAGTTTACACTTGATCATCAACACAATGCATCATACGATCGAAGAAACGGAAGCGCAAAATCTCACCACTAGCTGAACCTATTTATAGCAGGATTTTTTTTTTTTGAGAGATTATAGACTTGGTATATGTGAACTGATGAACTCTTCATTTAACCCTTTCGGGACCGCCAGTTGTAATGGCCACATGCACTGCAAATTGCCGACTTTTGGTATTTAATTCGGGTTTTTTTTTATCGCTTAGGATGAAAGCCTGGACTTTCTTGTACTGTTTCGATATTTCAGGATTTTCGCTATACACTCGTCTGCTTTTGATGCAAATGTAACGTTTATGTTGAAAAGGAAAGTCTCTTTTCACTACAAAATCACAGTGATATTGGCACTCTGTTAATCGTAATAAGTTGTACAAAGAATTCAATGATATACTTTGATCAGTTTCGGTATATTTTGTTACAAACAACACTTAAAAGTTACAGTAGTCAGAAATCATTTTAATTGACATCCACTTACAATGGTATGATGTTACAATATGCCCAATAATGTGGAATGGTGTGCAGAAACATTTGCGTCCCTCGGGATTTGAACCCAGATCTCAATCTTTCCACAAGGGTTTGCTGAACCGTTGCACTACCGACGCTCGTTTCGCACAGCACTCTTTCTACACTACATCGAATTATCTGTCAACAGCCAGCCGTCAACGGTGTGGCGGGGTAATCGTCATTGACATTGAACCCATTTATATTGAGAGATATTGGGTATCAATAATCAATCGCAAATCATTTTATTTGACCACCACTTGCGGTGGTATGATGTTGCAATACACACAATAATAAAAACTTAAAATAGTGACTGGAAATTGGAAAACAATGAAGAATATGTCAAAAGAAGCTGCTGCACAATGTATGCGATGCCAGATCATCGAATATTCTTACCATAACCAAGTTTTTGTTGCAGTTAGCAGGTAATCGTTCATTTCTGATGATTTATTTTCATGATGCACGTGAGGAAGATGGAACCTTATGGATTACAGAAGATTTCTGAGCAAAAAGGCTCAATCATATTGAGGAGAAATAGTGAATATAGTAGGCTAACCATTTTATCATTGTTTCAGCAAATCCAAGTTTTTTTTTATAGTCTGGCTGTAGAGATTTATTCTTTTTTGGTAATCGACGACTGATACTTCAACAGTGCACTAATTCGCTGCTTTATCATGTTCACGAAATATGATGACTTCACATTAGCTACAAGCTATAGTGGCCATTGCATGTTCTAGTAAAGGTAATTGTATCGCGTATAATTATGTCCATTCTCTAGGTCACTGTGAGAAATTGGATCCGTCTGTAAGAAGATTTGCATTTTGACAACTCCAAATGGGATGGAAAAAACAAACTAGACAAATAAAGAAGCTCTAAGAACTTGTCAGTAAGAATTGCCAAGACGGATACAGACCAAAAAAAAATCTATCCATCGACGAATCAATGGTACCTTCCAAAGGAGGAATCGTTTTTCGACAAGCCTTCTCACCAAGAGCAACAGATACAGGATGAACCAATTCAAACTATGCAGTGTAGGTATTACACTATCCATACACAAGTGCAGGCACAACTCCCAAGCGCGCAGGACGATCTGTACACAGTATTGTAATTAATGTCACCTAATGAAAGGCTTGCTTGATGAGGACGACATCTTCAAACTGACAATTGGTGCACCAGTGTTGAACATGCCAAAGCACCCACTGGAGAAAGGGCAGGCGTACAGAATAATAAAGAAGTGATGGTGCTCGTTCGGAATGACAAGAGAGATGTAGTGATGATTTCT